>BQNB010041321.1:0-36317 GCA_026074375.1 Tanacetum coccineum
TTAGACCAAGTGGGCCTCGACCCAATAAGGAAAAAATAAGTCGTGGCTTATTTTTGCCTTATTGGTCTCGACTTAATATTTGGGACTTATGACTTAGCTTATTTTTGATATTGAGAAGCTTATGTGCTTATTTCGAGCTTATTGGGCTCACGACCTAACAAGAGGAATAAGCTACGGCTTATTTCGTGACTTATTGACCCCGGCTTATATTTCCTACATATATTCTAGCTTATTTTAAATGCCAAAGTGCTTATTGAGTAATATTATTTCTTATTGAACTGTTTTGGGACATAAGATATTTTGGATAACTCGCTTGGACATATTGGGCGAAAAAGTCCAATAAAGTTTAAATGATCTTTGGTGTCGTACATTTGGGGTAATTGAAAATTTGACCACACACACACACACACACACACACACACACACATATATATATATATATATATATATATATATATATACATACACATATATATACTTGAAGAATTCTTAGCGGGCCATAAGGCCCAACACCTAATGGACTAAAACACGAACTAGATCTTTGTGGACTACTAATGGGCCATAAGGCCCAATAGCTAATAAACCTTGTATTAGACATAATGGGTTTTGGCTTGACTATTAGATTGACTAATGGACTTAAATTGGATTGAACTTTTGTAAGATAAGGCTTAACTTATACTTTCAGGTTAACAATTGGGCCTTGAGCACAATAAGTAAAAAAATTGTAAACCTAAGTGTTTAAAACGAATTTGGTATGGTTTATAATTATAAGTCTAAAATGGATTTAATATTCATTTGAGGAGTAGGTTTTGATAAAACATTGCGTAAATGTAGATTTTGGCATTTTGTCATGAATAGTGTATTTAAGGAAAGTGTTGGAAAATGAGGTTTGAGAACCTTAGCAAACTCTTATAAACGAACGGGTCTTGCTGAAATTTTTGTAAATAACCTACACTTAGAAAATATTTTGAAACTTCTTATTTTCTTTATAGTTCGACAAAAGGACGAAAGCACTGTTTTCCTTAAACATTAATTCATAATTAATAGACAGTTATACTTAAACATAATAAATAAGCTAAAAAAATTTATACTTGTGATCATGACACGAACTAGTTTCTAGAAACTCGAAGAAAAGACAAATAATGAAATATAATTATTTTAATGTCTGACTAAAAGACAAAAAACATGATTTTATGAAAAACTCCTAACACCAACCTTACGTGTTAAAAACATTGTTAGTGCATATATCAAGGATGTTTTACCCAGACAACATGAGTTAATGGGGTAAATTGCCGAAGCATGTCTAAGTTATTGGCTTTAGATATTTTTATTTCTTATATCCTTATTTCTTAAATTCTAATCTATTTAAACCTTAGTTCTATGATTCTTAATAATCTAAATTCTTATTTCCTTAAATTCTTAACTTTTATTTCATATACGTCTTCTTATCTATCAAACATCTCACGTCTTTAATGTCGTTACTCTTTTACTGACCACTCTCATTGAATTTGTCTCTAATTACTTAACACACTATCCCGTCTTATAGTCCTAATTCAAATTCCATTCTCGAATAATACGCATTAGTATTTGTCACACCCCGTCAAGGCGGAAATGCGAGGCATAACGAGAATGGATATCATCATAACACAATGGTGTCTATATAGAGAACTACAATACATAAAAGAAACCAAAGTATAGACACGAGGTGTCATGAAAATACCCAAACAAACATGAAAGATAACTGGCGTCTTGTATTGAAGCAAAAGGGGTTCACGTCAATACCAAGACATGCAAAACATCCAAAATAAACCTAAGCAATTTAAATCAACAACATTTAATAATCATTCAATGCAGGTAATAAACTAGGAGATTAAAATCCGCAAGTAGCCTATGGTCTCTCTAGCCACTCCTCTTATTCTTAAGATCCTCTTGATGCTCACCTAAAAATGATACTTAAAAACGTCAACATAAAGGTTGGTGAGAGACATAGGTTTAAGATACGAAAATCAAATCTTATACATAATTACTGTGATTAATGCAAACATGGCAGGACAATTAAGCTAGCTATTATACTGGCTAACGTACATACGAGCAAAACAACCACAATCAGGACGAAACGTGCCCCACGATCCAAGCCACGCCAAAATATCACACAGTAATGGGTAAGACTACCCTCCAATTGGAACCACACCGTAATTGGGTAAGAATATCCTCCAATTGGAACCACACAGTAATTGGGTAAGAATACCTTCCAATTGGAACCACGCAGTAATGGGTAGCAACGTTACCCTCTGATCCAACAACACGTAAACATTTAGCACATATCATATGACAGCCACACAAATGTCCATGCATCAATTAAACCACATATCACAACAATTAAAATTCATTGTTAAGACCTTTGCAACCATTTCCATCCCAAAAAACAAAGTAAAATGGGACCTAATGAAAATCACCTGAAAGCCCCCCATACTACTTCACAATCCTTGAAACCAAATAAACACAATGTTACACTCAGTTAGCCTAAATGACCAAGTCGATGTAACAATCAATTGATGGACTACTATACTATACCAGACTTTAAAAACCTTT
This sequence comes from Tanacetum coccineum, assembly GCA_026074375.1. Taxonomy (NCBI): domain Eukaryota; kingdom Viridiplantae; phylum Streptophyta; class Magnoliopsida; order Asterales; family Asteraceae; genus Tanacetum; species Tanacetum coccineum. Next base: position 2,593 of record BQNB010041321.1, read on the forward strand.
TTTACAACCGTTCGAACCTTATTTATAACCAAATACTCTTAATCCTTTATATTTCAATTTCAACTTTGAGTAGAATTTTGTAGTCACTTCATGACCACAAATAAAATACTAAATAATCAAATTGGTACTTCCTATTGCATTTCCAACCTTCCCAATGAGTTATGAACCACTGTGATTTTTTAGAAGAAATAATAATGAGTCTAACTATTTTATAAAAATTCAACATCACAGTGTGCCATAAAATGACCAGATCGGACCTCTTAAGAGTTTGACTTGATCGGACCCATTTAAACACTTGGAAAAATCTACAAAAATTCAGAGGGTTCCTAGATATCATTATAATGCTATTGTGTGAATTTTCATCCATTAAAAAAAAATATTGATAGGGTTTTTGACCACAACAAACATCAACCATATTCAGTCCCCCGAAAACTCAGTTTAGACCAATGAATCGAAGTTTGACCATTTGACTGACTTCCACCACTTTTTAATTCATAAACTTACTATGGGTTGGAAATTAACCTCTTTGTAGCTAATTTTAGGCTAAGAAAATCAATAAAAGCTCCTTCGTATACCTGTTAAGAGTCGCACTAGATGACTCCATAAGTCTAGACCCAGTTTTCAATTCCGAATATACAACATTTAACCCTAATTAAACATACCCAAACCCTAATTATTATCCCTAAAACGATTTTTGATGATCATAACATATTAATTACAGAACTTTTACAAAACCCTAATATATCAATTCAATTGTTACATAATTAAAACAATGATTAAAACATTTGTGTGATTAGGAGTTTAAAAACTTAAATTGATTTAAGATTAACAAGAGATCTTACCTTGAATTTTGAGAAACTAAAAAAAATATGGTGGCTAGGGTTCCTTGTTTCTTGATCGATACAGAGAAGTGAGGGAAAAAAAATACTGATTATGTTTTATTAAAAGATAACAAATTAGACTCCTAGTTGAATTGAGCTTTCTTCCTTTTTTTCCATATGTCGATCCAAACACCCCTTTAATTAATAAATTTATTATTTTATTATTTTTTTATAAAATTTTGTTTTTTATATACTCACACACACACACACACACACACTCACACACACACACACACACACACACACATATATATATATATATATATATATATATATATATATATATATATATATATATTACAAAAACTTTATATTACACATTTACTTGAAAGCTTTTAAATAATTACACATAACTAAAAATAAAAATAGTAACACTACTTATAATTTTTCCCAACTATTATTATTAATCACTACTTAAATAAATTATCAAATCTCGATTTACTAAATAATCCCGAATCAAAATTAACGATACACGATACGCTAATTTCTCCATGCTATAATATTCAAATGCACTAAAATTCCAAAATCACCATCAATACAAAATGATATGATTAAATCATTCATTCCTACCATCACAATCACATATAATAACATATATACCATATCACATATATCACCAAATCGACTTATGAACATAAATCAAAACACATAAAGCTAGGCAAATTAACTAAAGCGGTTAAACAACCTGTTGATCACGGTGTGTTCACAGTCTCCCCGCCTAGAGAAATTTCTTCTCGAAATTTAATGTTTTCTATTGTTAAGATTTACTACCATTACGAGAGTAAACAATACAGCATGGCAACCATAAGGAGCTAAGAGAAACATCCAAACTACATAATACTTTGACAATCAACCCTATCCTCTGACGATATAGCGACTCGACTCACATCTTGATTACACAAGACAGCGTTGGGATGTTTTGATCTAGGTAGCATGACTGGAGGCTATCGAATACCGTAATTAAAGCTCTGCGCGCGGCCGGCTAGACTACTCTCCTATCGAGACACTCAGGACTCGCCGAACAAGAGCACCACACACAAAAATACAGCGCATATTTACTCCAGTGTTCATTACTCACACCAGACACGGTCTGCATCCTGCGCTGACGCCGTCGAGAGTGACTTGAAGTAGTAATTGTGTGAAGATCTGATTATATAGCTATTGTCTAAACTGTCTCACAGCGTTTAACAATTTTATTTGGGAGTCACTGATGAGTTGGTGCTCTAAGGGGTAGCAGAGCAGCGACTTGAGCTGAGGGCCATAGAAGAAGGGATATGACTCATGATAACACTGAGCCGAGGAGAGCGCGCGCCTACAAGTCTTATCTCTTCATAGACACTAGGGTATATTATACATGCACTCTCAGTTTATGAGGTCGCACTATATTAGGAGACCCGTGAGAATCTAGGCTGGTATTTCACTGTAGTTAGTAGAGGCGTCACACTTTAGACTCAGGTCTTGCGTACATCATATACCATCGACACAGGTGATTCGATGATCCTACAGTACGCAAGTGGGAGAGTGACAGCGCAAGTCTAGGAGAGAGTGGCAGAGCTAGACTAGCAGGTCTTTATCACAGAGAGCGGATTGCACGACTCAGGATGACCGGTGGGATTTAGCAGTTGTATATGGAGTATAGGTCCCACGCGCGAGATTCACTGTAGTATATAGAGCGAGCGAGCTGTGCTCACTATCCGACGTTTCACGTCATTTGATATAACACTATCCCGTACGGTTCCATTCGTGCGCCCTACGATCATAGTAGAACTAGTGAATCGACAGGACAGGAGTCTGGCGAGTCAGCACAAATAGCAGTAGGCTGAGGATGTGTGTGTCAAACTCTATAGTACGCTTACATCTCATACGTAGAAGGGTGATCGTAGCGATGCAGTCAGACTGTTTGCAGCGCGCGCTCTAAGAGAGAGCTTATCTTTTATTAGTACAGTCTCATGATTGAGCTGACGCGCGCGCTGATTGTTACAGGGAGTTCACTACTTTCGATCTGGAGAGCTCAGGATGTCACAAGATCACAGTAGAGCGAGAGAATGCAGATACGAATCGACACATCGAGAAGCGTCTGGACTTCATCTTGGTACAGTATCTTGAACAAGGGCTCGTACGGAGCGCTGGTTGCCTAGTCGAGGAGTCTCGGAACGGAAGGATCGAGAGGAGAGTATTCAGCGCCTTTGCTCCCAAAACACACCGCGCGTGCCGGTGAAGGCAATTCACGATGCTCGGTTGGGGATTATATGGTCTGTAGACGACGTATGTACATATGGCTTCGCGCGATCGGAGGAGGTCAAATCATATCGTCTCAGAGCGAGTGCTGATATTCTCCTGAGGTTTCAGTCTTATTGTGCAGGCGGTCGTGGAGAGTGTCTGTGACATATTTAACAAGATCTCTATTCGTTTGGACAAGCGGTTGTGTAGTGAGGCCTAAGAGCTCAGGGGATCGTGGAAATCTGTCTGTTATATGGACGGTGGTGGGTATGGAGGCTGCTCTGGTGATACTCTAAGTCTAGGTAGACGAGGTAGGCGGTCTCTTCGTGACGCGTGGAGTCTCAAGATTTCTGAGAGCCCATCTGGTCACAGTGTCTGAGGCGTCGGTGTATCGGGCTGCGCTTGCTTATCGTCATTATCAACATACGTCGTTTTTCCATAATGTGTGGGAGCCTCATATGCGGAGGAGCCACTGGTGGCGTCTTGGAGTACAACGAGACTGAGGCGGAGGGAGCAGTGTATATCAGAGAGTAGTCATATCAGCAGATGAGGTAATGAGTATACTAACTAACATCCGAAAATCTCATTCAATGCACGCTCGCTTGGGTTGGTGGGGGGGGGGGGGGGGGGGGGGTGTTAAGTTCATTTATTTGCATTCCATATATGTCTATAATTGAGATTTTTTACGTTTTACATTTCGGATAGTTCTGAGGGACAGGCGAGAGACAATTGTGGGGGGGGAGAGAGTTTAAGAAGTCTCTCTTCTATGTATATGTTAACATTGTGGTGTATGGTGGAGGGGTGTGTGGTGTGTGACTATTGGTCTACTGATTGTAAGATATGAGGTCGCTCTGCCCGGAGGGAGGGGGGGGGTCTGGTTGGTGGGTAGTAGCTTATATTATGTTGGGTAACGTTCGGCGGGGCGTTCCTAGAGGGTCTTGGTTCTGAGCATTGTGTTAGGACTAGAACCGGGGCATCGTAAGGGGGAATTCGTGGGTCCACAGCACGATTGATGACATATGAATCGACTCAGGTAATGTCCTACTATTCTGCTCACGGGTAGTCTTGATTTATTATGGTGAAATAATAGAGTGCTTGGTACGGAGATCTGGTGGCATTCGGTGAAACTCGTATAGGGGAGTAAGGGTTCTTGTTATGAGGAGGACAAGTATATGTCGCAGAGGGACATAGAGAGGGGGGCAGTGAAGTATTGGTAGAGTATAATTGTGACAATAGAGGAAGAATTTATTTTATGGGGTGGGAGTGTTGATTTATATTTAAATACACTTGGGCGAAAAGAGGAGGGCGTGAGTCAATTGATGGTGGTGGCTCAACAGGTGTGGGCAACAGATTGCATATCTGCACGTTGAGGACTGTGGATGGGTTTTAGATTGTTGTGGATCGTGCTTATTAAAACTAGGGTGGTGGCAGAGCTGTTGTTACTAGACAGGGTTTTTATCTGCAGATCGACTGAGATGGCGAGATCTAGGGGTGTCATATATTATTATAATAGCAGAGAGCGCGGCGAGAGAGGGTCTATTGGCGCGGAGGAGCTGCGCGTGAGAGCCTTTCACAAGACATACATCAATAGTCAAACACACTTTACTAACTGAAGAGTAGTTTATATCCTTACGTCAGACCTTCACCAATACATGTTTCCAAATCTTGAGAGTAAAGACCATTGCACCCAACTCTAAACCATGCGTGGTATAGTTCTTCTCGCTAATCTTTAATTTTTGCGAGGCATACATAATCACCTTATCTCTTTGTAGGAATACACACCCCAATCCTTGATTTTGAAACATCACCAGTAAACTACAAAAGCTTTGGGTCCCATTAGGCAATGACAATTTTGGTGCGCTACACAAATTGTCTTTTCAAATTATGAAAGCTTCCTTTTGTTTCATGCCCCACTAGTACTTTTGATTCTTCTGCCTCAGTGAAGTAAAGGGTTAGTAATCTTGGAAAAAATTCATGAAAGAAAACATCGATGGTAACTTGCCAATCTCATAAATGACCGTATCTCAACGGTCTTAGGACTTTCAATTCTTTATTGCTTAAAATCTGCTTGGGTCCCAAAAATGAATATCAATGCTATTAACAACATGCCCGAGGAAAACGTACTCGTGTAGCAAAAATTCTACACTTAAAAACTTGAACAGAATAACTTCTCCGTCTCTGCAACTCCAATTCTAAACTCAAATAAACTTCGCGATCTCCTTAACTTCGAGTAGGATCACAATGTCATTAATGAACACAATGACAACTTAGCTAGATACGGTGAACACACCCGGTTCATTAAGTCCATGAAAACATCATTGCATTGGTTAACCCGAAAGGCATAACCGAAATCTCAAAGTGTCCATATCGCGTCCTAAATGTAGTCTTTGGGATATCTTCTTCGTGCACTCTCAGCTGATGATAACCAGTTCAAAGATCTATCTTACAAAAGTAATGCGATCCTTGCAATTGATCGAATAAGTCGTAGATCCTGGGAAGATTCTTGGTCAAATAAAACGCATATTAAATGATTTCTAAGGGTTACGAACCATCGAATAGGGTAGCAAACGAATATCGAATCAAGGGATAGAAAATATATAACGGCTTTCACAGGTGAAAATAGATGCGAATCGAATGTCATAAGAATCCTTAAAAGAAAAGGATAGAGTATGTATACCGATAGGAAAGGCAAACAAAAGAGTCAACAAAGCGTACCAAGATAAAAGAAACACATATAGGATAACAATATGTTTCAAGATTGATAAATGAGAAAGCTAAAATTCTTATACCAATAACCGACTTTACTCAAAAGAACCAACTAAATACTATTTTTATAAAAATGCATTTTGAAACAATAAAGACAGTCGTTTTAAACATCTTAAATATAATCTTTTAAAAAAAATCGTTTTAAACATGGTTTTTATAAAGAAAAATCAAGAGATAGTTATATAAAAGGTGTATCGTGTTTTACCCCTATAAATTATTTTAAACATACTTTTCATAAAATAAAATTTATCAAAACAAACATATAAAAATATAAAGATTACCTTAAACATAGTTTTGACACTCAACCAATGTCACATTGTTTTTATAAAAATAAAGAGACAGTCATATAAAAGCGCTTATCACAACGTATTCATAAAATCATTTCAAAAATTGTTTTTCCCAAACACCATCAAGATATACTTCAAAAGGATTTTCATAAATCAACGTCAATATAAAATATCTCAAACAAAGGACATCGTAATACCAAAAGGGATTGTAAAATATCGTAAAGACTCTAACACAGTTCTATTGTTTGAAAGCGAAAGGAAGTACAAGGAACCATATAGTCAAAATAACTGTGAAACGAACATGCACAAGAGAAATTCATACGAAGACATTACGAACCAAAATAAGAACATAAAGACTCATCTGTAATAACGGTCAAAAGAACAACCATAAAGAAGCTGCAGTATTAACATGTCACAAACATGTAACGTAAACTAAAGCGTATATAAAGAAGGGAGTAAATATCTGTACTAACTTGTTACGAACAAATACCGCTCAAAATAAAACCAGATATACATACGAGTAATCAACGCGAGAAATGAACCAATGAAACGTACTAATAGAAAAAAAAAGCAGATCCAAACAACCAATACATATCAAGGTGTTGAATGAGAATGATAGAACATCCGTTCAGACATGATACGAACAAGGAATACTAAAATAAGAGTTTAATATCCTGAACGAACAACCCAATAATCATAATAGTAGAAATAAGAGGTATCAATTATATTCGTAATCGTTAGGCAGAAAGGAACTTGTTGACTACGCAACTGAGCCTAATAATATCACACATTAGTTAAGAGAAGAACCCCTAACTATACAACTATCCTTATCATGAACGCACCTATCACAACATCTTATACGACCATATTACAAGCAAACACCGATCAATGCAATCGTGGGCACAAGTCTACGTGTGTGATGCCTTTATAATTATGTTGGTCACCCATAAATTAAAGTGCATCCTTTCACACTGTACTTACTTCCAAGACCTACACATCCTAATGACGATCACAAAAATATACAACAATAACCACATAGGCCATTACACACCCTAATAGAATACAAAACCACCGACGTTCTAGTCAAAGTAATATTTACTTATATAAAGATATATCCAAAAGACAGAAAGAAAATGAAAGCCTCATAGTACCCCAAAATATGAAATATTCGAATGAAATCATCAATAATAACAACGTGTCAAGGTAAAAGACAGTTTTAACTTATGTTGGTCCTCGCTTGGGTTTGCCTTTGCTTTCACAAGAGTCACCGACTCCGTGGGCCCATGCCTACTACGAGCATCCGATAGGTGATCTGAGTCGGCCATCTCCCCTGACTCTTATAACTACCCTTCCTCCATCGGTTCTATAAGAGGCTCATTTTCAATTGGCTCCTCTTCTGGATCTTTTGACATCAGGAAGCCCGTAGGTCGAATTAAAACTCAGAGAAAAGCAAGAAAACAAAAATGCTTAGATAGCTAAACACATAGATCCTATTATGCAGCTATATGAAGAACTCCTAGGTTATAGTCTAGGTCAAACCACCTACTTCTCTATAACCTGGATTTGATACCAATCTGTCACACCCTGCCAAGGCGGAAACGCGAGGCGTAACAAGAATAGATATCATCACAACACAATGGTGTCTATATAGAGAACTACAATGCATAAAAGAAACCAAGGTATAGACACGAGGTGTCATGAAAATACCCAAACAAACATGAAAGATAACTGGCATCTTGTATTGAAGCAAAAGAGGTTCACGTCAATACCAAGACATGCAAAACATCCAAAATACACCTAAGCAATTCAAATCAACAACATTCAATATTCACTCATGCATGAAATAAACTAGGAGATTAAACTCCACAAGTAGCCTATGGTCTCTCTAGCCACTCCTCTTATTCTTAAGATCCTCATGATGCTCACTTGAAAATGATGCTTAAAAACGTCAACACAAAGGTTTGTGAGAGACAAAGGTTTAAGATACGAAAATTAAATCTTATACATAATTACTGTGATTAATGCAAACTGGCTAGGAAATTAAGGACTAGCTATTATACTGGCTAACGACATATGACAAAACAACCACAACAGGATGAAACAGTATACCCAACGCTCCAAGCCACACCAAAATAGCACACAGCAAGGGGTAAACTACTCTAATTGGAACCACACCGTAAAGGGTAAGAATATCCTCCAATTGCACCACTCAATATTTGGTAAGTTACCCTCTAATGGAACCTCACCGTAATTGGGTAGTAATACCCTCTAATTGGAACACACAATAAGGAGAGGGAACGTTTACCCTCCGATCTAACAACGACGTAAAACATTTAGCAGTTAATCATATGATAGCCACAACAAAGGTCTATGCATCAATTATACAACATAATCACAGCAATTAAAACCATCTTTTAAACTTGCATCCCATTTCCATCCTAAGAAAACAAAAGTAAAAATGGACTATGAAACTCACCTGATGCATAGCTACTTCACAAATCCTTAAAACTCAACTAAACACAATAAAACACGTGTTACACTCGATTAGGCTAAATGCCCAAGTCGATGTAACAATCAATTTATGGACTACTATGTCTATACCATCTTTAAAAACCTTTTTACAACACTTCTTAACCTTATTTAACCTAAATACTCTTAATCCTTTTATTCCAATTTTTAGCTTTTGAGCAGAATTTTGTAGTCACTTCATGACCACAAATAAAATACTAAATCACCAAATTGGTACATCCTATTGCATTCCCAACCTTCCCAATGGGTTATGACCTACTGAGAGTTTTAGAAAAAAATAATATTGAGTCTAACTATTTTTTTAAAAATCAACATCACAAAGTGTCAAGAACTTGACCTGATTCGACCTTCAAAACGTTTAGCTTGAGCATACCCACTTAAACACTTAGGAAAATTCTACAAAAATTCTAGAAAATCATAAATATCTTGAACTTGCTAAAGTAGCAATCCCATTAATTAAAAAGACGTTTTGATATGGTTTTTGACCTCAAACACAACTCAAAATCTGCCCCAAAAACTCAGATTTGACAACGAATCTTGTAAAATTATTTTGACTGACTTTCCACTTTTAATTCATGAAACCAATGAGGTTGGAAAGTAGATTTTATGTAGTTAATTTTAGGCTCAAGAAAATCAATAAAAGCTATCCGTATGACCGAGTTATGACTCTTACAAGATGACTCAAAAATCTGCTCTGTTTTCAATTTCGAATTTACAATATTTAACCCTAATTAAACATACCCAAACCCTAATTATTATCCCAAAAATGATTTTTGATGATCATAACATATTAATTACAGAACTTTTACAAAACCTTAATCCATCAATTCAATTGTTACATAATTAAAATAATGATTAAAACATTTGTGTGATTAGGAGTTTAAAATCTTGAATTGATTTAAGATTAACAAGAGATCTTACCTTGAATTTTGAGAAACTAAAAAAAATATGGTGGATAGGGTTCCTTGTTTCTTGGTCGACACAGAGAAGTGAGGGAAAAAAATAATGATTATGTTTTATAAAAAGATAACAAATTAGACTCCTTGTTGAATTGGGCTTTCTTCCTTTTTTTTCAACATGCCGATCCAAACATCCCCTTTAATTAATAAATTTATTATTTTATTATTCTTTTTTATAAAATTTCATTTTTTATATATATACATATTTATTTATTTTTCTACAAAAACTTTATATTACACATTTACTTGAAATCTTTTAAATAATTACACATAACTAAAAATAAAAATAGTAACACTACTTATAATTTTTCCCAACTATTATTATTAATCACTACTTAAATAAATTAACAAATCTCGATTTACTAAATAACCCCGAATCAAAATTAACGATACACGATACGCTAATTTCTCAATGCTATAATATTCAAATGCACTAAAATTCTAAAATCACCATCAATACGAAATGACATGATTAAATCATTCATTTCTGCCATCACAAATACTTATAATAACACGATAACTCATAAATTCATGCTATCATTTCCATAGTCACAAAGTGTGAACGGAATGAAATAGCCACCAAAACCACAAAATCATTATAATAACACGATAATGCATAAATTCATGTTATCATTTTCATCGTCACAAAGTGTGAACGAAATGAAATAGCTACCAAAACCACAACTCAATCACTAATAAATGAACACGCATCTGTGGAGGATTGATATCAATATCCATATAAGATAATAAGCCACCAACCATAACAATATAAATACTTTAATGAACTTTAAGGTTTGTCTAACTGCTCAAGTCCGGCTTGTACCGTATCCCCTCCTTAGGGAAATTTCATACGGAATTATAATGTTTCTACTGTTAACATATTTTGGTTACACACACAAAGGAGGTACATCTTTCAGCTGCATAACAGCTATACGAAGAGCATCTTCAACTTACTGAGTTCGCCGTTCCGAGGAAACTCGTCAAAAACCTTAAGTTGTGTAACAACGTCATTCATACCCTAATCCCGCAACTCATCAAACAAGAAACTGTTTGAAATTAAGTTATGTGTAGTTACTAAGCTCAAGTTTTTTGAAGAAGAAATTGGCTTGACTTAGGTTTACTCATATATACTTTAGACTAATCCACCTCAGAACATTTTAAGGTGCACCTAAAGTCTTCCAGTAACTATGTATCCACTTTATTAGTACTTCTAAAGATAGCTTGTCAACGAGCAGTTGTGGGTGGTAATAGATTTTATTGAAAATTCTCATGACCTCTGCTTCAAGTTACAAGGATTTAACTATTATGGAATCCTCTTCGCTTCAAATCTTTTTAAACCTTCGTACGATCGTAATCTCAACAGGGCTCTTCCAACAAAACAATGAGTTTGTCTACTCATAATGCACGATGAAGACTTTGCAATCGCTAAATACTTCCTTAAATTTGAAACACAATAAAAGTTATTGCTATCAATTATTGATGGACAATCTTAATTAAAAGGGCTATGGACGCCAATCCGTTCAATGATCTAAATGGTCATACATACTTGATGCTAATGTTTTCTTTACAATTGCATACATTTTCCAAGGCGACACATTTAGTAACACTTGATCCGCAACCTCAAACTCTAGTAGCTTGCGCCTATTATCAGCATAGATTTTTTTTGATGATCTTTCGCCTCTTTGAGCTTTTCCTTTATCAAGACTACCTTATCAGTCGTCTCTTACACCATTACAGGATCCAATCAACTGCTTTTCAATATTTCAGGCCCACAGCAAGGTGCTGATCCTATCTGTTCCTTCATGAAACAGCTGCTCCAAATGAAGAACATCGAATACTCGAATTGATACTATTTATTATTAGAAAATTCAGCTGATGGTAGCTGTGAACATCCCAAAGCCACCAAAGTCTGATCACGCACGTTTAAAATTTATTCTCCAATGTTGAATTGTGTTACGTGCACTTGTCCATCCTTTTTGAGGATAATAGCCTTACTCATATCAATCACGTCCCTAAGACTTTCTGTAATATTTGCCAGAACCCTTGAAGTAAATCTTCCATCACGATCTGAGATGATTGACACGGGCACTCCATGCCCTGCTACTATCTCATCAATATAAAACCTTGCTAACTTCTCCATCTTGTAATCTTCTCGTACGCCAGACAAGTGGGTTTTGACTTAGGTATAGTCACGTCTATTAACTAATTACCTAATTCGCTTTAGCCCATATTGTCGTGGAAACTTGTAATAAGTCCTAGTTATTCCTACCCTATTTCCACTCAAGTATCTCTACGCTGTTGCTATAAAAACCCGAAGGTCTTTGATGTTTCAACATTCACCTTTAAACAAGTCAAACAATTGCTAACATAGGTAGCAATATCCTTCTTCAAACATGGCCATCATGCATATCTCTAAGCTCATAGTACGTCTTATCCGCTCCCGGATGTACCAATTACCTTGATGCATGAACCTCATCCATAATTAATGTCCTTACATCACCTATTAATGGAACACATATAAAATACATACCTTCTTCCTTCCTTTCCATTAGTTGGTCTAGGCCACACATCATTTCTGCTGTGGCGTTCTCTACCTTAGACGCCTCACAAGGAGCGGCCAATATCTTGTCCTTAATACTTGACTAATAGTCATGGACATTGCGCATACTCGTCTTGGTTTCACTCTCTCATTTCTACTTAATGCATTAGCCACTACATTCGCCTTTCTAGAATGGTAACAAATCTCACTGTCAAAATCACTAAACAATTCAATCCATTTCGTTGGCACACATTTAACTCCTTCTGATCGATTATGTGTTGAAGACTCTTATGATCCGCATAGATGACACTCTTCGTTCCATACGAATAATACCTCCAAGTCTTAAGAGCAAACAATACTGCTCCCAATTCTAGGTCTTGGTTGTATAATTCTTCTCCATGTACTCTCAACTGATGGTAACCGGAACGAATATCTATCTTAGAGAAATAACATAAAACTTGTAACTGGTCGTACAAGTCGTTGATCCTGGGAAGATTCTTGGTGGTCAGCTTGTGCAACTCTCGATAGTCTATGTACATTCGAAATGAATCGTCCTTCTTTTGAACAACACAGGTGCTCCTCACGGAGAGTGACTTGGTCGAATAAAACGTATATCAATGACTTCTAAGGGTTACAAAATATCAAATAGGGTAGCAAACGAATATCGAATCAAAGGCTGGAATACATATAAGGGATTTCACATATGCAAATAAATGTGGATCAAATGACATAAGAATCTTTTAAAGAAATGATAGAATATCTATATCGAACGCAAACAAAAGAGTCAACAAAGCGTGTCAAGACAAAAAGGAACACATATCGGATAACAATATGTTTCAAGATTGATAAATATGAAAGATAAAATTCTTATACCAATAATCGACTTTACTCGAAAGAACCAACTAAATACTGTTTTTATAAAAATTCATTTTGAAACAATAAAGACAATTGTTTTGAATGAATAAAAAAATCATTTTAAATAAAAAAAATCATCTTAAATATAATCTTTTTAAAAAAAATTATTTTAAACATGGTTTTCATAAAAATTTAAGAGATAGTTATATAAAAGATGTATCGCATTTTACCCATATAAATCATTTTAAACATATTTTTCATAAAATAAAATTTATCAAAAATAAACATATACAAATGTATAGATTATCTTAAACATAGTTGTGACACTCAACCAATATCACATTGTTTTGATAAAAATCTTTGTAAATGTAGTTTTCATAAAAATAAAGAGACAGTCATATAAAAGCGCTTATCACAAAGTATTCATAATATCATTTCAAGAATAGTTTTCCCCAAACACCATCAAGATATACTTCAAAAGGATTTTCATAACTTGACATCAATATAAAATATATTTCTCAAACAAAGGACATCGTAATACCAAAAAGGATCATAAAATACCGTAAAGAGTCTAACACAATTCTATTATTTGAAAGCTAAAGGAAGTACAAAGAACCATATAGTCAGAATAATAGTGAAACGAACATGCATAAGAGAAATTTATACGAAGACATTACGAAACCAAGAGAAGAACGTAAAGACTCATCCGTACTCACGATCAAAATAATCAACCATTTAAAAGCGTCGATACTAACATGCCGCAACATGTTACAAAAACCAGAGGATATATATAAAGAACGGAGTAATGATCCGCACTAATATGTTAGGAACAATTAGTGCTTAAATGAAAATTTTTGATACTCAGACGAGTAATCGATGCAACGAAAGAACCAGTGAAACGCACCTATATCTAAAAGAGCAATATACATCAAGACGTCGGATAGGAAAGATCGGACATCCGTACTAACATAGCGCGATGAAGGGATGCTAAACTTAAAGTTAGGATTCCTAACAAATAATCGATCAATCGAACAACTCAATAGTTATAATAGTAATAAAAGGTATCCAAGATATTCATAACCGTTAGGTAGAAAAGAAACTTGTTGACTACAAAACTAAGCCCAACAAAATCGCTCATTAGTTAAGAGAAGAATTCTCTAACTATATACCATGCTTATCATTAACACACATATAACAACATTTTACACTATCACATAACAAACAAACACCGATCAATGACATCGTGGTCACAAGTCCACGTGTGTGATGCCTTTATAATTATGTTGGCCACCACAATTATAATTGCATCCTTTCACACGTATACCTACTTCCAAGACTACACCTCTCAATGATAACGTACATATAAGCACATAAACCAGATTGCACATCTTAAACCACTCTAATATAACACAGAAAGGATACTCCATCAAATAAATACTTACTTATATAAAGATAAAATCAAAATGACATAAAGGATTGAAAGTCTCGCAGCGCCTCCAAAATACAAAATATCTAAAAGAAATAATCAATAGCGACGTGACGAGGTAAAAGATAGAATAAACTTATGTTGGGCCTCGCTTGGGTTTGACTTTGCCTTCGCAAGAGTCACCCGACTTCACGTGTCCAGGCTTACTACGAGCATTCGACAAGCGATCAACTACCCTATCCTCTTTAGTTCTATAATAGGCTCTTTCTCATTTGGCTCCTCTTCTGGATCTCTATAGCGCTTAAGTCCAATTGGGAAAATGGTTCCCCAACGAAACTTCTTACGGATAAGGGGAGACATAGCTATAAACAGTAAGGAAGTAATATATACCATATTAGATAATAGTAGATAAAATAGCTAAATAAAAGTTAGACAAAATAAGATTATAAAAGCTATATAATTAGCGGAAAGTATAATAGTTATAATACTAAACCCTTAGGCCCTAAGATGCATCTATATGAAGGACTCTTAGGTTATAGTCTAGGCTCAACCACCTACTTCTCTATAACCAAAGGCTTTGATACCAATCTGTCACACCTCGCCTAGGCGAAAACACGAGGCGTAACATCATGGATATCATTACAACACAATGACGTCAACAATAGAGAGAACTAAATGAAATAGATAAACAAATGAGATACAATGTGTCATGAAAATATCTAACACAAGATAAAGGAGTCTTGCATTACGATAGCAAAGTCATACCACAAGGAAACATAATCCAAAAGTCTAAACATCCAAAAAATAATAAAATAGCAAACAATTCAAATGGCAAAAAAAACTCTAAGAGTTAGACTCCGCATGCAATGCCTACGGTCTCACAATCCACTCCTCCTAACTTCCTTATCCTCAAGAAGATTACCTGAAAATGATGCTTAAAATGTCAACATAATGTTGGTGAGAGTCATAGGTTTAAGACACAAAATTAAAGCTTATAAACAATTACTGTGATTAATGCAAACATGGCAAGACAATTACTGTACTATCATACAAGCTAACATGCAAATGTAACCATAACGAGCATGGGAACGGAACGTGTCCCTCGATCCAACAAGTATCAACACTTGGGTAGGAACGTTACCCCCGATCCAATATCACAACAAATGGGTAGGAACGTTACCCCCGATCCAAATACACATAAGCATTTAGCACTTAACATACAATAAGCCAATATAAAGTCCATACCCATTCAAAATAAAGAAACATAATCACAGTAAAGTAGAACGAGTTTAACAACTCCATCGCATCCAATTCCATACCCAATTTCAAAGCGATGTAAAAATAGGGACTATGAAACACACCTGATGTCACAGCTACTTCACAAAACCTGCAAATCATCTAAACAACAAAATAAAACACGTGTTACACTTGATTAGGCTAAATGCCCATGTCGATGTAACAATCAATTGATGAACTACAATGTCTATACCATCTTTAAAAAACCTTTTTACAACACTTTTGAACCTTATTTATAACCTAAATACTCTTTAATCCTTTTATTCTGATTTTTTTTTTTAGCTTTTGAGCAGAATTTTCGAGC
Source organism: Tanacetum coccineum (assembly GCA_026074375.1). NCBI lineage: Eukaryota > Viridiplantae > Streptophyta > Magnoliopsida > Asterales > Asteraceae > Tanacetum > Tanacetum coccineum. The sequence goes on from BQNB010041321.1 coordinate 18,655, forward strand.
TTTTCCCATGACCATAAATAAAATCTACATCACCAATTGGTACGTCCTACTGCATCCAACCTCCCAATCGGGTTATAACTACAGAGATTTTTTAGAAAAAATAATAGTAGAGTCTAACTATTTATAAAAATACAAACATCACAAAGTGTCCATAACTTGACCTGATCGACCTTCAAACAGGATTAGCCGTTGAAGCAAACCATTTAAAACACTTAGGAAAAATCTACAAAAATACTAGAAATTCATAACTATCATGAAATTCTACAGTAAAATCCATTAATTAAAAAGATGTTTTTGATAATGGTTTTTGAACCTCATAAACACAACTCCGAATCGATCCCAAAAACTCAGATTTGTCAACGAATCCTTGTAAAATTGATTTGACTGACTTTCACTTACTTTTAAATCTGAAACCAATGAGTTGGAAATTACGATTCTCTGTAGTTGAAATTTTAGGCTCAAGAAAATCCAATATAAGCTATCCGTATGACCGATATGGCCTCTCGCAAGATGACCTAAAAAATTCTGCCTAGATTTCTATACCAGAAAGATAATAAAAAGAATTTTAGCATAATTAACCCAAATACCTTACCCAAAACCCTAATTTATTAATCACTAAAACATTTTTGATGATCAAAACATATTAATTACAGAACATTTACAAACCCTAAACCATATTCAATTGTCACATTATTAACACAAAGATTAAAAAACATTTTGTTGCAGATAGAGAGTATAAAAAAATTAAACTAACTTAATTTTAACAAAGACCACCTTGATTCCATGAAGAGCTGAAACATCAACAATGGTGGCTAGGGCTTTGGGGAAAGTCGACACATAGAGAAAATAAAATAGGAAAAATACATGAAAAATTTGCTTTTTAAAAAAACATAAGTTGGACTTTAGAAGATTGGGCTTTTGTCCCCTTTCTTTTTTTATAAGCCGATCCAAACAAACCCCCTATTTAATTATAATTTTTTTAATTTTATCTTATAAAAATTTCCCGATATATAAATAATATATATATATATATATATATAGTAATATATCTAAATATATATATTATTATATTTTTTTATAAAAACTATATTCATTACATATTTACTTATAACCCTTAATAAATAAATACACTAAACATAAAATTAAAACACTTACACTACTTGTTGAATTTTTCCTAAGCTATATTTATTTATTACAACCTAATTAAATTATAAAACCTTAAAATACTAGATAATCTCAACTCGAGATTAACGATTCACACTCAAATACGATAAATTCTCGAACGCTCTAATACTCAAATGTACTAATGCTCAAATGCACTAACATTCCAAAAATCATTATCATATACGAAATGAAATGACTAAATCATTCATTTCTGCCATTACAAACACTTATAACAACACGATAACGCATAAATTCATGTTATCATTTCCATCATCACAAAGTGTGAATGAAATGAGATAGCCACAAAAACCACAACTCAATCACTAATAGATGAACACGCATCACAGATTGATATCAAATACTCATATAAGATCACATAAGCACACAACCATAACACATATAAATACTTTAATCAACTTTAATGGTTTGACTAACCTGCTCAAGTCACGGTTGTCACAAGATCTGTTTTAGCTTATTTGACCTTTCTTTTGCTTATTGTGACTTAAAAAAGCCACAAAGTTTCCAAATAACTTAGAGAGTCTTAAAGTTTAAACCGTCACTTTCAAATAGCTTTTTACTAGCTTGAAAATAAGTTTTAGAAAAAGTTCTTTTTATAAAAGTTGCTTATTTTTACTTATAGTTTAGTTTTTGAAAAGAAAATTTTAAAAATAAAAACAAAAATAAAAAGGTAAGGTCCAGGACTCGAACCTGCGACCTTCCCTTCACACACACAAAGCCTTAACCAAATGCGCCCTTGGGTCTTTTCTGTCATAGCTTCCTTTCATTAAATTCATATATGAACTTTCACTTTTAGATTATTTGCTTAATTGAATTTTCACAGCTTATTGGAATAAGCTGTGAAACCTATTTTTCTTCCTAAACCTTTGTTATTAGTTCAAGAACTTTTTTTATTTTTTTTATAATTTTCAGTTTTTGTTTAATATTTTAAATTGAATTTTTAGTTTAAAAAGTTTTAAAATTAGTTTTAAAAATAATAAAAACACAAAAAAATATATTTTCTGTTTTTAAAATTAGTTTAAGTCATTTAGGTTTAGAAAATTTGCATTTTGAATTTTTAGGTTTTAAATTTGTGTTATTTGGTTAATTAGTCGCGTTTTTAATTCTCGTTAACGTTTTATGTTTAAATTTCTTAGTTGCTTTAATTGTAAATTTAGCTTGTCGATATTTGCTTTTGCGTTAGTAGAATTAAAATCCAAATCAAAATTTCGATTATTCAAATCACGCGATCACGAACTTAAACGAGATTCTCAATTCACGCTTCGTCGGGATACGACTCGGGAAGATTTGGTCATCACTTTTCCTAAAGTGATTTTCATTTCTTTACGGAATACTACTCTTATTATTTGGTATTTGGTATTTTAGTTATATATATATATTATATATACTATAATATTGAGCGAATCAGTCCTACCAACAAAGAACGACTGAGAAACACTATTTCAGCCAATGTTTAATGAGTACTTTAATCCTTCGCCTTGTGTTGATCCTCAAGTTCCTGCAGTCATTGCTCCTGATGTTGCTGTTTCAACCGGTAAACCTTCCTCAACTATAATTGATCAAGATGCACCATCTACAAGTACCTCACAAACAACTCAAGAAACACCATCACCAGTTATTCCTTTCGGTGTTGAAGATGTTGACCATGATATTGAAGTTGCACACATGGATAATAATCCATATGTTGATTTTCTAATCCCAGAACCAAAATCTGAAGAATCCTCTTCTCAGGTTGTTATTCCAAATAATGTGCACTCAGTCAATCAACCACTTGAACACATCAATAAATGGACCAAATATCATCCGATTGATAATGTAATTGGTGATCCTTCTAGACTTGTCTCCACTCGACATCAACTACAAACTGAAGCCCTGTTCTGTTATTTCGATGCTTTCCTTTCTTTCGTTGAACCCAAGAGTTATAAAGAAGCATTGACGGAATCTTGTTGGATTAAAGCCAGGCAAGAAGAACTCAATGAGTTTGAACGTCTTGAAGTTTGGGAGCTTGTACCTCGTCTAGATCGTGTTATGATTATCACCTTGAAGTGGATATACAAGGTCAAATTAGACGATTTGGGAGGTGTGTTGAAAAACAAGGCTCGGTTGGTAGCGAGGGATATAGATAGGAAGAAGTCATTGACTTTGAAGAATCTTTTGCTCTAGTTGCACGACTCGAGGCCATCCATATTTTATTGCATTCGCTGCTCATATGAACATGATCATTTATCAAATGCATGTGAAGACCACGTTCTTGAATGGCATACTGCGTGAGGAGTTCTTAGTCAACCTGATGGGTTTGTAGATCCAGAGAATCCCAACCATGTGTACAAGCTTAAGAAAGCCCTTTACGGATTGAAACAAGCTCCACGAGCTTGGTATGATTTGCTCTTATCATTTCTACTCTCCCAGAAGTTCTCCAAAGGCACCGTTGATCCTACATTATTCATCAGGAGAGAAGGCAAAGGCATCTTATTGGTACAGATTTATGTCGATGATATTATATTTGCCTCCACTAAACCTGATCTTTGTGAATCATTTTCTAAGATCATGTGTTCAAAATTCAAGATGTCGATGATGGGCAAACTATCACTATTTCTTGGACTTCAAATTTCCCAAAGTTCTAGAGGCATCTTTTTAAATCAATCCAAATATGCTCTTGAATCACTTAAAAATATGATATGGAAACCTACGACCCAGTGGATACACCAATGGTGGATAAATCCAAATTGGATGAAGATCTATAAGGAAAAGTCATTGATCCTACATGTTATCGTGAAATGATTGGCACCCATATGTATCTCACATCCAGTAGACCAGATCTTATATTTGTTGTGTGCATGTGTTCCCGGTATCAAGCAAAGCCTACCGGAAAATCTCACTTATATGCGGGTAAACCCCCCCCCCAAGAGAAATCTTTTCGATTCATACCGAGGAACCAATGAATTTCGGGTCTGTTGGTATTCGAAGGATTCTTGCATTTCTCCATCCATGTGTGCTTTAGGTTACACATAAAGAAGTACAACTGGAATGTATGCTGCTCCTTTGGGTAAATGATTAGTGAGTTGGTAGTCAAAGGAAATAGTAAAGTCGGTCATATCTAGTACATAAGGCTTAATACATCGAAACTATGTGGATGTTTGTACTTTTAAATACTTTGGATTGCGATCATATAATGCCGGACTGTGGCCTCATATTCAACAATCATACCTTTGGATTGTGATACTAAAGATTGTGTCATTGCGTTATGCTGCAACATCCTGTGCATACCACTCCCGATCAAAGCATATTGACATCAAATATTCACTTTCATCAAGGTGTCATGTGGAGAATAAGGTGGTTGACCTGTACTTGTCTGATACGGATTATTACAGCTGGCTGATTATTTTCACACAATGCTTTTTTGCCACAGAATGACTTACGCATTTCTTATCGACTATAAGAACTTGGGATTGAATAGCATGTCTCCTGAGGACTCTGTAGTCTTGGCATATGTAAAGAGGAGGTAATGGTGGTAACTTCTTCACGTTATCATTTCGTATCCTTTGTATATAAGATAATTCTAAATAATTCCAAAAGAGATTTTCACTTTATATATTTGTTTATACAAATAGAAATTAAAATAAATATATAAAACCTAGAGAAAATAATGAAATTAGAAAATTGTAACTAAATAAATCAGAAAATATAAACATATGGTGTTCATGACATGTCTTCTGAAAATCGATAATATTTACGGCTTTAGAAATGTTATTCAATAATAACACGGAGCTGTAAATAAAGTTCGAGCAAAAGTTCAAACTGTTTTCAAAACATGTCATTGGCTTGCTATTATTTCAGATAGCAACCCGGTCTTCAATTTAAAGGCAAGTATTTTGCCAAAAAGAAAACTTGACTTCACAACGGAAAATTATTTTTTCTCGGGTATGAATTACTTCATATTCATACAAAGGCTTGTGTATACTTTGCTACACAACCTGTGCTTTCTAATCAAATAAGTGTACGTGTTCGTGCATTTATTTGCATAAACGAGAGAAATCTTGTTTTTATTGGTGTTGTTTTTTCCAAAATACTTAAACATATCAGTTTCTCATCAGAAAAGATTTCAAAAGAATTGTCTATCACTCAAACAATGTCTACAACTCTTTAAATAAAAAACGGGACATTATTTGAGGGGGAGAAATATTCAAATTATTTTATAAATGATCTTTCAAAAGTCATCTCGGAATAAAAGGAAAAAGGTTTTATCAATATCGGATTATCTGTTAAAGGGAAGTTAATATAATTTTAACTCTAATGGACTTAAGATGTTATTGGTTTTAACTTTTAGGGACTAAATAGAAAAATATAGGACTTAGAACTTAAATTAGAAACTTAAGGGGCTTAATGTGTCATTTTTATAACATGTTTAGACTTTTGGTTAAGTTTAAAATGAAATAAAAAGGAACTATAAACAACAAGGACCATTTTTGCCAATCCTTAAAACTTGCCCGTTTATATACTTGTGCACATTTCGCACGGAACATACACTCTCCATTTTCAAAATTCAAACGCATCTCTCTCGTGTCATATTTCGCTAGATTCATAAGCAAAATTCAAAACTTGTTTTCAAGGCTCAAGGTACATTCCTATACGTTCATAATCCCTTTCTTATCACTTTGGTAAAAAGAATTAGTCTAAAACTCCTTTTAACACTCAAAAATCAATAGAAATCGATTTAGGGTTCATAATTATAAAAGTTGAGGTTTCTTCTAATTAGGTGAGGGGTTTTGTTGGTTAAGATGTATAGAACACTCGCCCAAAACAATTTTTGATATCTCTTAACCATTTATGTATAAGGTCGAATTTTGTTTGTTGAATGATGCGAAACATGTACATTTTAAGTGTTTTTGTTATGGGTTTGTGTTAATTAACATCATTGTTATACTCTTATGCCTTTAGAAATTGTTTTCGTCCCTTAGGGTATCTTTTAATTTGAAAAGGTGAGTCTTCGGTGCGTAAATTCTAAAAGGTTGAAAGTTTACGTGTATGAGATGCTATGTGTTGATTATTTGTGTATATGTCCTTATGTGATCTATTTGAGCCTCCTAGATGCCCCTTAGTCAATGACCAATGTGTTTCTCCTTTAAATCTTTGCGTATGAACAATTTCAAGCACTAAAAGTTGCTTAAACTCTTGTGATTATGATTCTGTAATGATATTACATGATGTGTGATGATAGGAATTGATTCTTGAATGCTTTTGATTGATAAAATTTAAATTAGGGCTTTAGTGTTATTCATGCGAAACATGTTAGTTATGAACCGTGCGAAACATGTATTAAATGAACTGTGAGAAATATGTTTAAAACATAAACCGTGCGAAACATGTAAATGTTTATTCTGTGCGAAACATGTTTACTACATATTCCTTGCAAAACATGTCAGGTGTAATAAACCGTACGAAATATGACATTTTATGAAAAGAAACTCTGCCTAAAATTTTAAAATTTGTGTAAAACTTGTTTGTTATGTCATATTACATCGTATGTCATGAATGCACTTGTGTTATTTGCCCTCTAGTTGATTGTTTGACTTAGGCTCTCTTGGACTTGTCTAGTTAACTTAGTTAGTTAACTTTGACTTTTGACCTTAGTTGACTTTAATCATAGAGTGTATTAAAACAATCATTATTGCATGAAACCTAATCTTAGATCTTTAATTAAATCATTAAGGATAACCAAATTAGTTAGTAAAATATATTTGTTGTGTATATAAACTGTATTGGTTAATTCTTAAGCAGAATCATGAATCTACAAGAAACTCAACAAGTGATTGCTCGTGATGAGAAATGGGTTTCATCTACTGAAAGAGTCAAGATAAGCCCTATCAATGTTAGACTGGAAACCACTGTGCATCAGAAGGAAGAAACATTTCAAGTTATCATTAATGTGATCAAGAACTCCACGTGCTTCAAGGCATTCATTATCTCTGCAGAAGTCCCAGAAATCTTTATGCAGCAGTTCTGGTACACTATCAAGAAGATTCAAGGCACAAATTCTTATGAATTTGTTCTTGCCAACAAGAGGTGTGTAGTTGATGCTGAAGTCTTTAGAAAGATTCTTGATATCTGTCCAAGAGTTGAAGGTGAAGAATTCACTGAGGTACAAGATGATTATGCTACTCTCACCTTCCTCATTGACCTTGGTTACAAAGGTCCACTGCACAACCAGCATGTATGTGGATCACATGCATCAACCATGGACAACTCTGGCAGCCATTATCAACAAGTGTCTCTATGGGAAGACTGGAAGCAATTACAGACTAAGAAAATCCAGAATTGACATACTGTAGGGCATGTTCTACAAGGAAAATGTCGACTATCTTGAGCTGATTTGGGAAGACTTTGCTTTCCAGATTGACCACACGATGGAGAAGGAATCAAGGCGTGAAACTATGCCATTCCCTAGATTCACCAAAGTTATCATCAATCACTTCCTCTCACAACACAAGTCTCTCTCCAAACTAAAGTTTCAACACTATCACACAATCAAGGATGATGGTATTGTAAACAGACTTAAGTTTGTCAGAATTGGAGAAGACTATCAGGAATATGGACTTTCTATTCTTGATATGATGCTGAATAATAAGATCAAGCAATCAGATTCTTATCAAGTGTTCATCAAATAATCCACTGGCTTAATACCTCCTAAGAAGAGTAGAGGTAAAAGGTCACAAGGAAAAAAGACTATTGATGTCTCTCAGGAATCAGTTGATGTATCTGACGAGTCTGAACCTGAACCTGCTAAGAAAAAGACATGTAGTAGAAGTACTAGGGGTATAGCCATTCAAGACACTCCAAGTGCTCGAAATCCAAAATCCACCGCTTCAAAGATTAAGCTCAAGGGTGTTCAATCTTTAACTCTTGAAGAACAACTTGCTGCTGACACAATGCGAGCTCTCAAGGAAAGAAAGAAAACCAGCATAAGACTTCCAGGTATTGGAGGCTCAAGTAAAGGAACTGGTAGAATACTAGGGGTTCCCGATGAGTCCACAATCGTCTCTGCTACCTCAAGTGAAGGAACTGGTACTAAACCAGGGGTTCCCGATGAGGAAAAGGTTACTTCAAAAGCGAATGTTATTCTTGAATGGGTGTCAGAGAATGAAAGTGAACACTCATAAGACTCTCAACTCAATTCTGATGAAGAAGAGGAGAAGGATAATGATGGTGATGTTGATGATGAGGATGAAGATAATAACCATATAAGTGACATTCAAGATACTGATAATGAAGATGCTAAAACTGAATCTGATGAAAATGAAATCTATAAGTATAAGATTCAAGTGCACAAAGATGTGGATGTAGAGATGGTAGAGGCTGAAACTATTGAGCGTGAGAATAAAGAAAATGATGAAATGACTGATGCAGCTAAAGCTGATGTTGAAAAGACTGTTGAAGAAAAGGGTGATGCTGAATTAGCTGGGAATGCTATGATCTTTGACTATCAAGTCAAAGAGTCTACTGAACTTCCTTTACCATCTTCCAGTTTATCCGTATCATCTGGATTTGGTACTAATTTCCTTAACTTATCTTCTGATGTGTCTTTGACTGGTGTACTAAAGGACTTTGCAGAAGCAGAAATTAACTCTTTGATAGATGTGCATATCCAACAAGAAACTCCACAGATCTAGTCTCCATCAGTACTCAAGGTTCCTGTATCAGTGATTTCGGAGACTACCACTCTTCCACTTATACCAGAAATTCCCACTAAAACTTCGGTTTCCACAGCTCTTTCACCACCTCATGTTACACCCACCATCTCAATTGTGCAATAAACAACACCACCAATCCCTACACCACCAATCACAATCGAAGCTCCAACCATCACCACTGTTGTCCCTGAATCCGATGCACTCACCGCTGTTCAGCTAAGAGTTGCAAAATTAGAAAAGGATGTGTCTGAGCTGAAGAAAATTGATCACTCTGCTGAAGCTCTTTCTTTTCTCAAATCCTAAGTTCCAACGGTTGTTGAACATTATATTGGATCCAAAATTGGTGATGATCTTCAAAAGGTTCTACGGAGACACACTACAGACCTTATTCAGAAATATTATGTGAAGCCAGCTCCTAAGCCAAGAAAGATTCAGACACCAACAATTGATCTTGAACCATAATCTAAGAAGAGTGCTTCAGAGATTTGCAAGATTAAGAAGGAACAAGATGAGAAGCAAAAGATGTCGAAGTATACAATTAAGTCTACTGACAAGGTAGCACTCAAAGAGTATGATCAGAAAAGCGCTCTCTACCAGACCATGAATGAAAATAAGACTTTCAACAGAAATCCTGCCAATCATGCATTATACCATGCTCTCATGAAAGCTTTGATATAGGATGAAAATGTTATGGATAAGGGAGTTGGTGATACAGTCAAGAACCACAAAAGACAGCATGATAATGATAAGGATGATGATGAAGACCCTTTTGCTGGACCAAACCAGGGTAAAAAGACAAAGAGGAGAAGAACCAAAGAGTCAGAGTCTTCCATGAAACCATCCACCACCAAGGAAACCTCCAAAGGTAAAGCTTCATCCAAAAGTTCTAAAACCGGTAAGTCTGTAACTACAAAGGAACCAATTCAAGAACCAATTACTAAGGTGGTAATGGATGACCTGGAGACCAATGCAAATGAAGATGTGGTTAATGATGCTGATCTTCCTTAAGATAATGTAGCACCAAAAACCAACAAACCATCTAAAGACACTTGGTTCAAACAACCCCTAAGGCCTCCTAATCCTGATCTAGAATGAAACAAGTGTCAAGTTGTAACTGATCAACCTGAACAGCCTTGGTTCAACCGTATGGTATCTGCTGCAAAGGATCCTCTTACATTCGATGAACTGATGACCACTCCTATTGACTTCTCCAAGTTTGCTATGAATCGACTCAAGTTAGACTATCTTACTTAAGAAATCCTAGTAGGACCTGTTTACAACCTATTAAAAGGAACATGCACTAGTAGCATTGAACTTAAGTACTATGGAGGAGTGCTTCAATGCATTGACAGACAGACTTGATTGCAACAATCCAGAAGGAGATCGTTGCCCCTTTGACTTGACCAAGCCTCTTCCCTTGAAAGGTCGCCCAAGCCATCTAACCGTTGCCGCTGAATACTTCTTCAACAATGATCTGGAATTTCTGAAATCATCCGATCCGGAGAAGAAGTACACTACGTCTATCACGAAGACAAAAGCAGCTCGGTATGAGATAGTGGGAATTGAATACATGCTCCCTGCGCTTTGGAGTCCTGCCAAAGTGGGGTATGACAAAGATGCGTTAAAGGGAATCAAGCATTGGGGTGACAAGCGACAGCTTTGGTATAGATCTCAAATAAACAAGTTTTTCAAGCATAATGTGTATTCTACTCAGAAGATTCTCGATGTGAAAAGTGTTAGTGTCAAGAAACTGCATGGTTATGGTCACATGGAAGAGATTATGGTGAAAAGAGCTGATCAACAGCTATACAAGTTTAAAGAAGGTGACTTCGTTGATCTACACTTGAACGATATTGAAGACATGCTTCTTCTTGCTGTTCAACACAAGTTATTCCATCTCGACAACAATGACATTGTTGACTTTATTATGACTCTCCGGATGTTCACAAGAAGTCTTATCATCAAAAGACGTGTCGAGGATTTACAGCTTGATGTAAAGAGTTACTAGAAGAAACTTAACATCACCGAACCTCAGAAGACCTTTCCTAAAATCGAATTCAAAGAACTCTACACTCCATCATACAAAACACCAGGAGTAATCTATGAAGACTTGAACAAACAGAAATGAGTGATGCGGGCTGATGAGCTGTACAAGTTCTCGGACGGGACACTCAAGAGTGTTCGCGATGAGCTTCATCACAAAATACTCGATTTTTGTCTGGGATACAACAAGGAGATGTCAAGGAGGAAGTGGACGGATATTGACAAAAAGAGGTCGGAGCTTATGGTCGAACTTATTGACAAGCAGATGCGAGAAAGAAGGATCATTCGGAATCTAGAGCGATTGGTTGGTGCTCGGGAACTCGAGATGGACTACAAACTGATGACTCGTACTGTATTATCGTCAGGTCCAATCTCAAATCTTATCTTGTGAATTATGTGAATAAGTAGTATAGACTTATAATAATAGGCTAGTATACATAGTGTTTGAGTACGAATTTTCTAGAATTTTTCAATAAGTTCAAAATTTTCAAATTAACGCACTCAACACTATATATAATACCTTCATAAATTGAGGGGGGCATTAAAATATTTCTAATAAGGCTTGTTAATAATCGGAATATTTTTCTCCCCAACCTGTTTTTCAAACATATTTGAATCAATTGATATCCAAAATATCAAGAGATTTGATATTTTTGATAAGGGGAGAAACTGTGATTAAAATATATGACTACAGATGTGATCTTAAGGACTTAAGTGCTAGCTTCACCCTTTATGTGCTAAACGTTTTTGAATATCGATGCACGTGTTGAGGTGAAGCATTTCTGAAAAGTAAAAATAAACGAGGTACAAATGTTTTGACTTATGTCACAAGTACCTTGATTGATGTTTTTCAAATGGTTTAAGGCTGAGAACAATACTAAAAGACCGACCATGTTTGTAGGTAGTTAGAGTTATAAGGTGGTTAAGCTTAGGTATTCGTTCCAATGATCCATCCAGAACCGGAGGGATTTACCCAGGGACATTCCATTAGTTAGAATAGAAGTCCTTAGGTATGATACAAAAGGAGAAAAATTGAGAAAAAAGGAATAATGTGGACTAAGACAGAGCTAGCACTGAAATAAACCCAACAAGGTGTTAGTGATGAAGTCTTGGTAAGCATTAAAGGGGTTGAAGAATGAAAAAGAAAAGTAAAGATAAATGGTGAAAAGAAAGAAGCCCTCCTTACACTTAGGCAGAAACCGGGTCAATACATATGCTATCAGAAACACTAAGTTGTTTTCTGGTATTGAAGATAGTCATCATGGACCCAATGATGCAATGCACAACCCTCCCCAGCCACTAAAGTTCAAAAAGACTCTTGTTTCAAAACTCACGGAGATTACTCATGTTTCTATTGACTTTCTCACTCCGAGATTGTTGATATTGAAAAGGTGGCAATCAGCTCTAGCCTCTGATTACTAAAACCAAATGTGCACTATTGAGTCTAGAGCTATAAAAGAGATCATCCATAAATCTCATTAGGACACTAATTCAAAATATACTTGTTGAATCACACACTGTGACAACAAGAAATGTCTTAAGAGTCCTACGCATTATCTTTGTGATTTTGCCAAAACATCAGAGTGATACTTAAGTATTCACAGTGACGATGGAAATCCTTCTAGAGCCAACATCAAACAAGCTATGCGGTAGGTGACTTATGAGATTCTATACGGATCAAACTTGTGATATTGGATATCGATTTGGTCCAACTTATGAATTGATGAATGAATTTTGAAAAAAGATAAAACTGTTGGTGTGTTATAAAATCGTTTGCATCTTAACACACCGACTGATTTTCCTAAATCAAATTTTAATCTTATGTCCATGGGAAGCCTCACAAGGGTATCTGGACATAGGAAAGCTGAACACAAAGTGACGACTCAATCGGGAAGATAGTAACTTACCGATTCACTCTTACCGTGTTGTCTGCTTTGAGATGTTCTGGTTTGAGAACAAGGTAGGTACGATGAATCTGATACTCGCATATTAGAGAAATCAATACTACAAGCTTGAAATTCTGTCAAGGAGATTCATCTTTAAAGATAAATCTACCTGATCACGAGTTTGTGTACTCACAACAAAACCGAAGTTGAATCTAACAGAAGGCCAAACACGTCGAAAAGATACAAGCCCATATATGACCACAAGATTTATTGCCAACTTGTTTATTTGCAGATCAATCCTATGGTGGTGAAGCCTCAGTCCTAATGAGTCGAAGTCAATACTACATGCTTATACTCGACCGACATATGTAAAACCATTATGAAAGCTCAAGTACATGTTTTAAAATACTTTTGCTACTCTGATACTACACGTCTTCCTTGAAATGACGAAGTATTAAAGTTAAAGAATTTCAAGAAAGATAAATATACAAACTTTTAAGACAAAGAAAGGTATGAGCATGTCGGTTCAAAAGTCACAAGATCACAAGAAGGCAAGATTACAAGATGGAATAAATGATATTATCTTGGTTGATGATCTCAAAAGCCAATGATCCACATACAATCAAGCTAACGCCTAAAAGTCTAAAGATTACAACTATCACACTTCAAGAATAAAGATCAAGACACATACTACGAACAAAACGAATAACATTCTTAAATGCTAAAGCTTAAGTTTTGTAGATTGGAGTGACCTCCCTTTGGGGGAGATTGTTAGAAATACGAAAAAGACTCAGTCACTACCAATATATCATTAGGTAGCTCATAGTATAATATTTGTGAACTGCCAACTAAACGCGGGTTCAACATAAGATTACCCTTTATGCAGACCGTCAATCCTAATGTAAGGGTAAAAACCCCTCTCCATTCCATGGAGATGTTGTTGTTCATTTCTCTCATAATACATTTCCTTCTTTCTCTCTCTAAAGTGTTACAACCTTCCTTTCTCTCTTTAGATTTTCTTATGTTTATTTGTTAAGTGATTTAATAATTCTACAACCAGGCCTTGTACTTTAGTAGATTCTCGAGTTTAGCTTCCTTAGACCTCCTTTTCTTCCTTTCAGCAACATTACCCTCTGGACCCTCTTGACCAGGTAACGGAGAAACTCACTCCGTTACGGTAATGTCTTCCCTCAATACCTTTTTATGCCGAGGTAGTAACCTTTTCCTGCACCCTTTACGCAAGCATTTTCGTGATTTGGTCCTTTACCGTTAAGCTGCTTGTCCTCCAATCGTCTTTGAGCTATTGCATCATCATCATTACTAACCTAAAAAACCTAAGCTTCACGATCCCCTTGAGCTTCATGCAGTTCTACCTCAAACCAAACACGTTTATCAATTTGTACTCCATGGACTCCTATTTCAAAACCAGGACCAAGTTGTTTGAACCCAACTTATTTATGACCAATTTGTTTGAAAGCCAACTTGTTTAGAACCAAGTTGCTTTGAGATCCAACTTGTTTTTTTTGAAAACCCCATGATTTTGTATATATTCCCATACGAGCTCTTCGATGTCAAAGCTAGTTATCGAAACTAGCCATTCTTCTTTACTGCTAAAAACCTTATCAAAGTTGTTTCTTAACAACTTTACCGACAAGAATTCACAATCCTGGTTAAACTCGTTTTCATTGATAAAGATTGATCTACTAAAATCCTTTAGAAAACCCTAACTTCAATCTTTCCACCTCATTCCAACCTGGGATATACATTTACCCCAATAATCACGTTGTCTTTAATCGCAAAACAAAGCAAACCTTACTTTTTTTCAAGAAACACCTTATAATACCAAGAAACCTGCGAAAACCTTCAAACTTCAATAATTCAAGATTCTAGATAATCAACTAAACCTTGAAGCATTTTTACCCTTCAAACTTGATCACCTCTAGAACCTTAAAAACAATACCTTGAAGCTTTAAGATTCAACCTTGTACAAACCCTTTTGAAGCTTGAATCTTGTTAAATTAAACCTTTGCAATACCAACCTTGATAAACCCCAAGACTCTTGCAAAACTCGACAATCTTAAGCCTACAAATCCTTGATCGATGTCTACTTTAAATAGAAACTGCAGATTCTGGACAACAACTTCGACCCACTGTATTTCTTTCTACGAACCTCCAACTGAAGATCCCTTCAGTGAGATTCTAGATCTATGTGTCTACGACCTACGATTCGAATTTCACAACGACCTAACGGTTAACGAATCCACAACGTCAATTCTCCCACCGCTGCGCAGGAACCGACGAACCAAAAAGAGAAGATATTACTTGATGGGATTGTACACCTTTGAGTCGACCTAGCTTCAAGAAACCAATGTAACCTTAGCTCTTGATACCACTTGTTGGAAAATAAGTACAACAAACCTTGAAAGCTAGCGCGAAATATAGACTCAACGAAAACACACACGTGACCCCTAAATGTTACATTGTATTAATTAACGAATGAGCTAGGAAGAATGTACAAACTAGCATCCCCCTCATCTCTATTTATAGGGATGATGGGGTACAATCCATATGGAATACAAATTCCAAATTACGGTTACATGCTTGGCTTGCAAGCCAAGCAACTAGTTTTCTAATCTAATTACAATCCTAAACTCTATTTAAACTAAATACAATCCTAAACTCTATTTAAACTAAATACAATCCAACCTCTTATTATTGTCTAAGTCATATTTAACCCTTCTAAGTATTGCTACTAACATATAACATATATGACTCAAAGTTGATTAATAACAGTTTTTTTAATGTTACGTGACCATGTTGTGAAGTTCTATATGCTTAAAATAATCAAATTTGAGGAATGAATTGATAACTCAAGAAATAACTGTTACAGGTAATAAAAAGAACCATATTTGTGATCAAATAGGACATCTTGAAATACTTACTTTTGTTGCAGCTCCTATATTGCAACTTTCAGGCACTCGAGGCAGCAATAAATCACCAAGGGGTGGACTGTTAGCTAATAAGGCCTATAGGCCTGACCCATTTGTTTAGGTCCGTTTTGTTATTAGGGTTAGGTTTGTTTATTTCCTATTTAATATCTTTGTATTGTAATTAGTTAGTTGAATCTGATTAATAGAATTATCATTTTCACTCTTTGATTTCTACATGGTATCAAGAGCTATGAAAAGAAAAAAGAAAAAAAAGTTTCGATGGTTGAAATAGTTGACCGTCCGATTTGATTGGTTCTATAATTATTGTCGTCGGCTTGAATAAAACAAAATACGTTTGCATATTGTTTCAGTAAGTTTTCATTGGTTTTGGATATTGTTTATTTTATTAGACCTTGGGTAATGCACACTGAATGGGTTATTTGAAATAAAATTATTGCACGAAAGGTCCAATGGCACAAGTTTATTATGACTGGTATCCATTAATGCATACAAGTTGATCACTTTGTTTAATTTGGATGTTTGCATATTGTTATGTATCGAAAAACAGAAAGGTAGTTTGATTGGTTAGTTTGGTTCGATTGGTGGTTATGTGTGGTTGATCTGTGGGTTCGGATTTAGGTTTGTTCGAATAATCTACATTATGTTTGGCGTCAATATTGGATCCGGTTTAGTTTTGGTGATTGATTATATGTTGGAGTTATAATTGTTGTTTGTTTCGTTCGTCGGGTAATTTGGTAATTGCATTAGTATTGATGTTGGTATTGATAGTTGCATTTACTTATTGGTTTTGTAAGTGAAGTATCTTGTATTTGGTATTTGCACTGGGTTGTAATGGTGTTGGTATTGGTTTTGGATTGGTATCGGTATCGGTATTTTGGTTCCGGTTGTCTGGTGATGTTGGTTACATCTGGCTGTGCATTTGTCTGGTTCTGCCCTGGTTTGTCTGCATATGCATGGGAATCTGCTGTCTGATCTGTTGCTCTGTCTGAATCTGATGCTTTGTCTGTCTGCTGCCTAAATCTGTCTGCTGAATCTGTCTGTCTGCTGAATCCGTTTGTCTGTTGCTGACTGATATGATCTCGTTCATCTCCGTATTTGTGTGATTCTGTCCTATGCACCTGCCTGATCTGCTCTCATTCATCTTCGTATTTGTGTGATTCTATGCTTTGCACCTGTCTGCATCTGTCTGAATCTACATCTGTCTGAATCTGCATCTGTCTGAATCTGCATCTGCCTGAATTTGCACCTGTTTGGATTGTATCGGAATGAGACTCCGTCTAACACCGGGTCTGCACTCTGGGACACTCCGCTTTTCGTTTGCTTTTCTGTATTAGTTTAGTTTTTGTTTCACAAACTCTCAATGTTTACCGCTGCAACATTGTGAGTTTGATGGGGGATGTTAGCTAATAAGGCCTATAGGCTCGACCCATTTGTTTAGGCCTGTTTTTTTTATTAGGGTTAGGTTTGTTTATTTCATATTTAATTAATTATCATTTTCCCTCTTTGATTTTTACACTATATGCCTAAAATAATCAAATTTAAGGAATGAATTGATAACTCAAGAAATAACTGTTACAGGTAATAAAAAAACAATATTTGTGATTAGGGATGGCAACGGGTCGGGTTCGGGGCGGGTTTTAGTGTACCCGTACCTGCACCCGTTTATAATATCCATACCCGTACCCGCCCCATTACCCGTTGGGTACCCGGTTAATATTATCCATCGGTTTTTCGAGTTTCTTTACGGGTATCGGGTATCCTCAATTGAACATTCTATGGACAAAATAGCGGGTATCAAGATTAAGACACACAAAAACTGACCGACAAAATAAAGTAAAGCACTCTAATATATTCAGTTTTTTTTAAGTTAAAGAAAACAAATACCGTATCATACGATCTAACGTTTTCGAATA
>BQNB010041322.1:0-46844 GCA_026074375.1 Tanacetum coccineum
GGCAGTTTTTGTCTGTTTTTGGTCATTTAAGCTCGTTTTTAGAGGTAAAAGATATGTGTAATTAAGCACATATCACACATTTAGAGGTCGTTCTCTTGTATCTTGTGCGTATGGACTATGAAGTAGCACCCCAAGTGGTATTCCGCTGCATTGTGATTTTTGGGGGTGTTACTGATTGGTATCAGAGCACTGGTTATAGAGAACTAGGTTGCATATTTTACCCTAGACTATAACCGTTTTCACAAATATTGCATCACCTCAAACATTTTCAAAGTGCATACACACTACTTGCTTACGTGCTTAGGTTACTTGTTACCTTAAGTGCTTACATGGCATACATATATATAATATATATATGCTTGCATCTTTTGTGTATATCACATGTTTATTTATATANTTACCAGCCGCTTCACTAAACACGTAGTCATAATTCGAGTTACCCCACATAAATTTCACATCCATGTGAGACACCTTCTCCATCTTCGTTTCTTGAATTGCAATAAAATTAAGTTTATTATTATTAGATAACTCCTTTACCCACTCCTTTTTGGACTTGCTACCAAGCCCTTGAATATTTAAAGACATAAAATTCATCTAAAAACAGCCTCGTCTCCTTTGCTATTAATGATGGATTCGATATCTTTTTCACACCCCTCCATAGAATACCCCATAGCCCTACCCACACGAATCATCTCATCGAGCACTCCCAAAACAGATCCCCCTTTATTATTCCCACTTCCCCCAACAGAGTTAAACGAAACATCTTCATGGACCACTTGAGAATTGTTCATTACCTTAGCACTTATCGTTGGTGAAAACTCCTTATTCAATTCCTTGTCACTTGAATTCAAAGATCCCACTGGCGAGAACCCCGTAAGCTAAGACAGATTAAGATGATGATTAATAAGCACTTAAAAGACACAAATAAGCGACTAGAAAGCAAATCTTAAGAAATTAATAAACAAATAAGCAAATCTAACTAATAAGCAATTTTTAAGCAATTCTAAACTAGAAATTAAAGACAAGGAAAGTAAAAGAAGGACTTACAAGTAGCTTCAGCCAAACAGAAGCTTAAAGGCTCAATTTATCTACTAGCTCTGGCTTATTTAAACTAAGCCAGTAAAGGTCCTTGGGAGTCCTTCCACAATTGACTCCCCTTCCATAAGCCAAAATCTAATAAGTTTAAGAACTTAAACTGGTTTATTAGATCTAAGTATGATTAAAACTGAGTTAAGCTCAATCATAAGCTTAAAGACTTATGAGAGCTCTTGAGCTTATTATGAGCTTGTAAGAGCTTATGACAAAGGGTATAAGAGATTTAAGCTTAATTGAAAACTTTGTAAGTAATTGAGACAGATTGTTTAAAGGCGAAATATAAATTTCATTAACTAAAAACGTGATTACATGATTTAAAAAGGAGATTACAAGGAATTTAAAATAAATTACATTTAAGCTAAAAAGGAAATTTTAAGCTACACTAAAAGCTACTAACTACTCCCCAGATGGTGAATGTGTGTGAAGTGTGAGCTATTTATAGCCAGTTGATGAAGCTTCTAGTCCCTTGAGTGCTTCCCACGCCTCTTCTAATCCCACCCCTTGAATTCCTTCAATCATTGAGGTTTCATTTATGGCCGTTTGATCACTTGCTAGTTACATGGATTGCCAAGCTGGCAATCCTTTGATGTGACAGCTTGTGTTACTTGTGTGAGTGAATGTAGTATAAATCCCCTTCTCTCTTGTGCTTTCTTCATAGCCACGTGTGATTCCTTGCTAGCTTTGGCCAATGAGAGCTTTGATATGACTCATTTGTCCCTATAATTGTGTTGTAGAGCCTCTGAATTGTCGTCCTTGACCCTCAATTAAGAAAAGCCCCTTGATTTACCCTGGTTGGTGAAATGGGGACGAAGCATGAACAGTAACATGTCTTCGCGTCTTTTTAACTGTAAAACGGGTAAATTAGATTTGAACTTTGGTCATATGGCAAATTCAGTCCTTGTCTTTGGTTATCACAAGTTATAATGTAAAATAACTTTCATAATTGGCAGTTTAAGTCCCTGTGGTTTTATAAAAAGCAAATGGGCTTTAGGGTTTTGGGCTTTTGTAATGGGCCTTGTATCCGGGTAGGGTATTTAAGGGTTTAAGGCCCATTTAAGGTTTAAGGGACCATTTTTGTAACTTTTGAAACTTTGAGGGTTGATTTGAAACATTTTGGGGTTTTGTCTTCTAGTGAGTTGACTTTGTTGACCCATAGTTGACTGGAGTTGACTGAGAGTTGACCACAACTTTGACTTTTTGACTTTTCCTGGCTTTGGCTTTGCATCTCTGGCTTCTTTTATGCTCTTCCGTTTCTTGTGTCCGTGTTTGCCCGTTTTTGGCGGTTTTCTTGTGATTTTTGATATATCCGTACCTGCACACACAAAACACAACAACAATCATATATTTTCCATTTTTAGTCTGTTTTGGGTTTAATTGGGTTATTTTAGGTATAAACAGATATGTGTATTTTTACACTTATCATATGGCTTGAGTCAGGTGCACATGCAAAATATGACATGACATATAACTCTTGACCAATGAATCAACATGCGAGGAAATGTGGTTAGAAATAGCATCATTAATCTGCGAAGAAATCTCTGCCCAAAGATTCTCACGTTCTTACTGTATTGCATCTGCAATCATCTTTTCCACATCCGCTTGACTCTGTTGTCTTTCCATTATGAGCCCTTGTGCAACATATACTAGAACTTGTGTCTTTGTAAGCTCTTTAACTAGGTCATCTACCATTGTGGGCAATGAATCTTCCATGATTTCTTATAGATGTTGAGCAAGCACATTAAACTTCTTTCTTGGCATGAACCTTGTCTTTAGATGCTCAAACAGATAATCGTATTGTCCTTGCCATTCATTAAAGAAACTCTTGTATCGTTTGAAGTGTCCTGGCTTGGGTTTAAACAAGGATGTAACACCCCCATAAAATCACAACGCAGCGGAATACCACTTTGGGGTGCTACTTCATAGTATAAAGTAAAAGTTACAGAAAATGACCTCAAAAGAGACGTTAATAAAATGTCACATTCGATTAAAATTTCAGAGTAAAATCAGGTCCCAATAATTTATAATTTAACAAGATTACAAGAGTTCAAACGTGAATCATTTTGTATAGTGTTTAACCATGTTTTAAAAACCCAACACTTTAGTGCAAAAATCTTGAGTTAAATCCCTTTTTCAAACAGTAGTTCAGAACTGACTAGTTTCCGTAAATCGGCCATATCTCACTCATCCGGAGGAGATATGGCTCTAGCCAACTAGACACATGTACTTTGAACTTATTTATACAATCCCATCAAATAAATCCGACCTTCTTAGACCAAAAGTTTGCTAAAATTAACCTATTTATATTGCTGGTCTGCGACAGTCCTAAATTTTCCTACCAAACACTAATTTTGGCGTATTTTCCAAACCGTGATAGCTATTAAAGTGAATCCACTTGGAAAAGTTAGTTTAAGATGTATAATACTGAGATTAGCTTACCTATCCTACATTTTAGAGTATTAACCTAGAGTTTAACTCATTTTCCAAACAATGATCCAGATTTGACTAGCAATCGTAAAACGGCCATAACTCCCTCTTCCGGAGGAGTTGATAAACCATCCAATTCGCCATACGTAGCTTTGACTTATACCTATAAAACCATGAAATTTTCTAGTAGGCTCTAAGTCAAAAATTATTGGGAAAAGCCATGTTTTTTTACTGGCCTCAAAACAGTCCCTAAAACTACTTCCAAATTCATTCGAAACTCATCCAAATCGCTAATTAAACACATGCAATGCCATAACATATCTTACTAACATATCTCATACATCAAAATTTCATATAATTTAGATAATCAAATAAATATCATGCATGTGTTTAAAATATAGAAATCAAAACACATGCGCTAGTATAGAATTTAATCGATGATAAAGGGTTACAAAACACTTACAAACAACAATAGAAATCAAGAAAAGATCAATCGCAAGTTCTTCCTTCTTTCCTTTGCTTAGCCGAATCCCACAAGGATCTAAGAAACCCCAAAAATCTTGATTTGTTTCACCAAACTTGTGTTTACTACACCAAATCTTGCAAAAACCTTATTATCAAACCCTTGATACTTTAATTGCACCCAATTATATTAAAATCCAATAATCAAAAATTTAATAAAATCTTGAACTTTTTAATACTTGATGCATGATGAATTTTAATGGAAAAGATTGATGGGGTTTTATGTAGAAATGATATTAGAGTAGGATGGAAGTGATTTGGTGAATTTTTTTTGATGGTGGTAGAGTTGGTACTTGTTGTTACCGTCGAACACGGAGGAAGAGAGGAAGAAGGAATCGTTAGATTTTGTTTTTGACTGTTGTGTGTGTATATGGAATGAAAATAAATAGGATTTAGGTATATATATAAAAGATTTATCATGAATTGGATTTCCATAAAAAAGGGGGGGTCATTTGTTTGGTTCTGGTTAAAAAAAGAGTGTGGGAGAATGGGTTTTGGGTTAATGATTTTGGTATTGGGCTGGACTTGGATTATAAAAAAATATAGGATTAAGGAGTGTTTGGTTTTTGGTTTTGTTGGAGGAAATACAAATATAAGGGTGTGTTTGGTTTAGGATTTAGTAGGAGTAAAATACAATAAGAGGGTGTTTGGTTTATATGTTATGTTTATAAATTATATTTTTATTTTTATTTTCCTAAAATATTTATTCCACAATGTTTGTTTTTAAAACACGTAGTTTAAAATATTAAAAATTATAAAACCACTATTTTGACGCGGTTTCGGCCAAACACAGATAAAACATGAAAAATAATAAAAATAAAATAAAATAAGCTCTCATGGCTAAATTATGAAATTGTCGATATCTCGAACGCTAAAATGGATAAAATCCAAATCACGACTCGAAAATAGCTAAAATGACGATTTTTATCAAGTCAAGCAAAAAGAATAAAAATGATTTCTACAAAAATTAGAAAATACAAATAGGGCTCGGTCTAATTATTGATCTTAAATTCGGGTTGTTAAAAAGGATAAGAGTCGGTTTGTAGCAGTTATGTTGGATTTTGATGAAAATGATGATGGTGTTGAAGATGAGGGTTTGGGATCAGTTTTTGTCAATTCCTAGAGTTTCTCAGTATCCGAAGATATGTAAGTAGAATGAGTCCTAGGGGATCTAATTCTTGTGGGGGATGGTGTACTCCTAGACTCCTCTACATGCTTCCTTTTATCTCTTCATTTCAACTCATAATCATCCTTTGCTGACTCTTCCTCCTCTTCATTAATATTGACTGGTTGTACTTCAGCAGTTATGTCCACCTCTAAACTTTCTTTATCACTGCTGGGCTTTAACCTAGTGTCGGGAATAGTTTGAGTATCATCTTGCCTAAGGGTGGAACTATTAACCTCAACATTTTCAACATTCTATGCTCCTTCTACTAATTTCTCAATCTCCTCAGCAATCAAGCGCTCCTCAACTTTTTGTACATTTTGCTTTGCTTTAAGCTTATCATGACTTTTCTGCTCAGCAAGCCTTAGTTGAATGGTATCTTGTAAGATTATGTCATCAGCCTCAGCAGTAGTTGGGATTTGTGTTGGTAGAGTAACTCGAGTTGATCGTCTTTGAGGAATACGAAGTCTAACAATGGTAGACTTTCATAGAGCACTTGATTCTCCTTCATCCGTCTCAGGGTAAGGTAACCTAGGGGCGCTAATTGTCCTATGCATTCCCTGGGTAGACTCAATCGGCTGTGACTGAGTCATAGGAACATCTACCCCAAACACCACATCATACATCTGATAATGATCCGTGAGCTTCATTTCATCCGTGATCATCCAACTTGGAATCTTCATTCCAACATCGTCCTTATGCTTCCCTGAATTAAATATGTTCTTAACCATTGCATCATCTTCCAAATTATGGTACTTATCACTAGCTCTGTGAGAAATCTTAGGGAATACAGTCATGTAGTGTCCTACAATGAGTTTTGTAAATCTTGGATAAGGAATTTATGTTGATGGATTTTTGAGTGTATAGTGCAATCCTACCCAAAGTAGCTCAGCATAATCTACATGTATATTGTTGACAAAACAATATAACATATGTATTATCTACAAAGGCGGTTGATCATGACCAGTGACTCGCATAGTAAGACATCGAGCAAATATTTTGCCAAGTGTCTGCCATGGTTGTACAAGTCCTGTCGTCTTAAAGTTGGATGGTGATATTAACTCCATAGTAAAACTAAGAGTATTCAGAAATAATGGAACCATTTCTGAAATCTTTGGAGCAACAACAAATCGTTCATGATTGTTATCAGTAGCTAGAGGCAAATGAAAGATTCTTCTAAAATCATTAAGATTCAAAGTTAAATCTTTTCAATCAAGCATAAACTTGAGCCTATACTTTGATCCATCTTCTTGCAAAGTATGCCAGAACTGCCCCAAGTAGATCCATGGCACTGATGAATAAGCAGCAATGATGAATCTGAGTGGATGATTCTGAATGATGTTTGCTATGATTTTGCTTTCATTCGGATACAACGGATTATCAAGATCGATCTTCTTGTTAGCATCCATGAGTGCATAGCGTTTGTTGGGTAGACACAATTCATCTTGATGAATATCAGCTGGTCTTTGTGGTTATGCCATGATGATTACTGAATGAGTGAAGATGGTATGTTAGATATCAAATAATTTATATATCATTTTTGTCTCTTTCCGCTCTGTCTGTTTTATATGTTCTGGCAATTCTTTTTGAACATATTTTTGATCAGTTTCTTTCTCATGTACTTATTCTTTCTTTTTCTAGCACATGCCATATGCTTTATTCGCATTTTTCTTTTGATTTCTCTTTTTTGTGTTCTGGCATTGCTTTTTCGAACACACTTCGGATTTACGTTTTTGCGTATGGTTTTTGTCTCTCTTTCTGTTTAGAATATCCTCACTAGAAATTCTTTATGAAATGATATTCTTTCAAGAATGATGAAAATACTCTCTGATTTTGAATAAGACTCATATTCGAGAAATAGAAGACATATGATCATATTCTTAAAACTTTTTGTGAAAGAGTATCATTTTTGACACAATACAAAAATTTGAGAACTTTTTCAAAAATCATTTGTGCAAAAGCATTTATTTTTTATAACATATGATCAGTCAAACCGAATTCATCAACTAAATGGTCACTAAGTCACTCACTCCTCATTCTGTTCATTGCAGAAAACGGCCGAAACCGGACATTACTTAGACCACTTAAACAATTGAGAATTGAATTATCAGACTCTAGTTATTTTGAAATTCTTTATTTTTTCTTCTTGTAATGAATCTTATACCATGTAAACAAACGCATGTAATTCAACAACTAAATGGTCACTAAGTCACTCACTCCTCATTCTGTTCAATGCAGAAAACGGTCGTAATCGGACATGACTTAGACCACTTAAACAATTAAGAATAGACACATTTGACACAAAGTATAAAATTCATCAAAACTTGATCACGTGTTCTCAATTTTTGTGGTACCTTTTTCATAAACGTTTGGAATTCAACAACAATGGCGTTGGAATATCAACGTCACATGAGATACTGATCTGTTATTTTACCAGACAATTTTAACTTTAGCCAACACATTCAATAGTTATCAGTTAACACTTATTAAATCTAGAAAAAAATATATAAATAAAAGAAAAAAAAAAAAAGAAAAGAAAAATAAAAAAAAAAAAAATAATATGAAAAAAAACAATAGAAAATAAAAGAATAAGAAAATAAAAAAAAAAAAAAAAAAAAATAAAAAAAAAAAAAAAAAAAAAAAAATAAAAAATAATTAAAAAAAAAATAATAAATAAAAAAAAAAAAAAACAAAAAAAAGAGGGAGGGGGGGAAAAAAAAAAAAAAGAAAAAAAAAGAATAAAAGAAAAACTCCCCACCACATCCCCAGCCCCTCTCCCCCCCCCCCTCACACCCTCCCACCACCCCACCCCCCTCGAACCCCCTCGGTCCCCATCACGCCTACCCCCCACCACACCCCCCCCCCCACCCCCATCCACTCCCCTACCGCTATCTTCACAGCACACCCCCCCGCGCCCCCCTCCTCCCCACATCCGCCCATCCATCCCCCCCCACCCCCCCCCCCCGCCCCCCAGCCTCAAATCACCCCCACAAATCTCTAACCACCCCCAATACCGAATCCAAAAAACACAAAATGCCAACCTGCCCTGGAGTCCAAAAACCCCTACTAGCCAACCTCCAAAGCACCATCCACACAACTGACAAGTCAACTAATCAACCTAGTCCCCGTATTCACACAACAAAGATACTTTTTCTAAAAAATTCGATCTAATTAAGCTTTAAAGAATCCATTTTGATCATTATTTGGCACTAATTCCAGTTTTAATCAATTTCGACAATTTTTAACTACTTTTGAATTTTGACCATCGTGTCAAATTTGTGATTTTTGAATTGTAATCAGTTTATATCATAAATAATCATACACAGACACTATTCTTAGCATTATTATACCTAAATCTATCATCAATATTTAAAAACCCTAAATTCGGAAACCCTAAATCTTATCAAATTTAAATTCGATCTCAAGAACATCTCAAATCCATTTCCAAAACTTGTTTAAATGAATAATCACTTACGTTTGAGAAAGAAGAAGAATGTAATCGTTGTAATGAACTTAAATTCGATCTCAAGAACATCACAAATCCTCTTCTTTTTTGACAGCAAATTCGGAATAAAAGAAAATTAGAAATGAATTATAATTCATATTTATACCAGACGAAATTAGAGGTTTGGAAAGTGACAATTTTAGTCCTTAGAGTTTTAAATACCGAGTTTTATTACCAAAAATTTCAAAAACTCACCCTTGAATTATGATCCCTTTACACAATTAGCCTGTTATTGAAATTTTCTTCCTTTTCAAAGTCCAGATTTGGACAAAACAATGAAAAACTCCCCCTCGAAATTATACCATTTTATAAAAATTATCAAATATTCGAGAGATCATTGTTTTTATTGGATTTTGAGAACGATGTGATCTTAAAAAGCAAGCTATGTACGTGAATGGAAATCACAAAAACACATGTTTTAACAATGAGAACACATTTGTTATCAAAATAACTCCCCCTCAGATCATGATCCAGTATTGTCAATGAAAGCAAGTGTGAGAAAAATATCGAGTCATGAATCTGATTGGAATGAGAAGACATGTGATTTTGATTAAGTTATGTTTTTTACTTTTTATATTTTTTATTTTTGTATTTGATTTTTGTTTTTGAAAAACATCAAGAAAATCTTTTTTGGGTTTTCATATTTTTCAATTTTTATTTTGTTTTTGAAAAATGTATTTACAAGTTTGATGTATGTTCTTTTTTAAGAAGATAACTTTGCCAGACTTTCCAACTATGTTGGAGTCATACATCTTATACCAATGTGATGAACTAAGTACTCAAAGCGTTCTTTGGGAAGAGCTTTAGTAAATAGATCCGCAAGTTGGTATTCTGTTCCGACAAAGTATAATTCCACCGTTCCCTTTTCAACACGTTCTTTAATAAAATGATACCGGATGTCTATGTGTTTTGTATGCGAATGCTGAACCGTATTGCATGAAATAGCAATAGTGCTCTTTGAATCGCAATACATCGATATTTTGTTGTACTTGTATCCATAATCTAGTAATTGTGTACGCATCCAGATGACTTGTGCACAACACGCAGACAATGATACATACTCAACTTCAGCTATAGACATCGCAATACAATCTTGCTTTTTAGAACTCAAGCTCACGAGCTTTTCACCTAAGAATTGTAAGTCTCCTGATGTGCTTTTGCAGTCGTCTTTACATCCTGCATGGTCTGCGTCTGAATTAGTAATTAGTTCAAATCCGGAATCCTTCGGATACCATAGGCCAATGTTATAGGACTATCTTAGGTACCAAAAATTTCGCTTAACCTCTTTGAGGAGTTTGACCGTAGGATGTGCTTAATAACGAGCACAAACAAAGGTGGCAAATGCAATATCTGGGTGACTGCCTGTTAGATACATGAGCCCTCCAATCATTCGACAATAAGTTGTTTGGTTAGTAGGAGTGCCTTGTAAATCAACATCCAGTCTCTCTGTGGCCATAGGTGTGCTCATAGAGGCACATTCATCTATACCATGTTTCTTTAAAAGCTTAATTGCGTATTGTGACTGACAATAGAATATGCCATGGGAAGATTTAGGAACTTGAAATCCAAGAAAGAACTTAAGTTCACCCATCATAGACATTTCAAAATTATTTTTCAAAAGATTTGTAAATCGTTTTGAAAAATCTAGATTAGTAGACCCAAAATGATGTCATCGACATATACTTGAACAAGTAATATGTCTCTCCTGTGACGTCGTGTAAACAAAGTCGGGTCAACAATACCTTTAGTAAAATGGTGTTCAATTAGGAATGAAGACAGTTTGTCATACCATGCTCGTAGATCTTGTTTGAGACCGTATAGTGCCTTTTTCAACCTGTAGACATGGTCTGGGATGTCTGGATCGACAGATCTATTAGGTTGGCTAACATAAACTTCCTCTTTCAATGGACTATTAAGAAATGCTGTCTTGTTATCCATCTGAAAGATTGTAATATTTTTATGTGCAACAAAAGCAACGAACATCTGAACGGCTTCAAGACGAGTAACCAGAGCAAAGGATTCCTCAAAATCTATGCCTTCTTCCTGCTTGTATCCCTTTGCAACAAGACGAGATTTGTTAGGATTAAAAATGTTACCCGTATTGGTCCGCATAAATCCATGTGTAGTAATTCCCACTTAGAATGATTACTTGGAACCACTTTAGGTGGATGAGAAGCTTTCTTGCTCTTTCCCCGCTCACATGCAAAACAAAGGTGATCTTTTCCGTATTTGAATTTCAGAAGACCATCAACCGTGTTAGGTAAGATCATTTATGTTACCGAAATTAAGGTGTGATAGTCTGCGGTGCCATAACCATGACTTTGTCTAAGTAGCTTTGGACATAAGACAAACAGGTAAAGAAGTATCCATATCAAAAATGGAGATATTATACAAATTGGATTCACGATCTCCTGTAAGCAGATCATCTCCCTCTAGATTTCGCACATCGCATGATTTTGATCAAAAAGCAACTTCTAGATGACCATCATAGAATTGTCCAACACTGAAGAGATTGTGTCATAGGCCATCAACGTAATATAAATGACAAATAGTGATGTTGCCTTGTACATAATCGCCATAGCCTGTGATTGCTGTGAAATGATCGTTCCCAAAGCGGACAGTTCCCATGAATTTCTTAACAAATTTTTTCAGCAGTAATAGATCATCCGTTGATGACATCAAATAACGTCTATTATATAGCATCATTTATCTTATGTTATTAACCCATTTTGTATAGTTATTGCAAAGAATTGTTACTTAATCATTTATATTCTAAGAATTGCAGTAATTATGGAGTACTTGGTGAATATTAGCAAAAGGCACGCATTCTATAGCTTAAATGATGATATTTTGAAGATTACTATTCTAAAGACCAATACGCCGTATCCATGCCGGCATTCACCAAAGACCACAAAGTAATAAAGCTCAATACGCTGTATCCAGAAGAACAATACGCCGTATTAGAAATATGGAATGAATATAATATTCTGGAAGATATCATGCGTAGTCCCTACTCCAAGAAATCCCTAATACGCCGTATCCAATCCTTGGATACGCCGTATCGAACCGACTTCCAGACCTTATAAATAGAAAACTCAAAAACGAGTTTTAAGTGTGCTAAATCATATTCTCGATACCTAAACCATAAAAGTCGATTTTCAGAGGAGAAAAAGAGCAGAAGAGGTCAAGCAACGTTATCAATTCCATAGGAGACAACGTGTAATTCCATATACTTTAGTAATCGTTCAGTTTTTGGTATCATTCGTTAACTCGGTTAGTTTACCTTGGCTAAATAATTGCTCTTGTATTTATTATGACGTTTGAAGGCTAATACCTTCGGGTATTAGCCATTATTATGAAGATCTGAATGTTTGGTATTTGTTTATCTTGATTTCTTGATTTATCGTTGAATGCTTGTTTATGTTTATCAATTTATACTTGTTTACGTGCTTTTGTATGCGACCTATCATTCAACTGGATCTAGTGATATGAACCAAGTAAATCTAAAGTTTGGGATAGCTCTCCATATAGTAATTTATACATCTAGAATCATAGGATCACAAATATTGTCCTTCTAAATCTATGTCTAGGATACGCTTTGGGCTTAACTAGTTAATTGGATATTGCCAATGGTTTATTGATCGTGTTGACTAGAAGGTGAACCTAGATAATTCAACAAATAACGTTTTGATTCCATTGGATAGTTGGACAAGTGGACTACTAGTGTATAAATCACCATTAAGCAGTAAGTGGGTAAAGTCTCTATGAGTTAGGGTTTAACAAGATACCATTGCTTTAATCCCTAAGATAGATTATAATCAGCAAATAAGGATGCTTTATGCGGATGCTTTAATTATGACAGAATTAATGTGTCTAGGTCTTAGGATGATGTAACGCCTAAGTCTTAAAAATGATATGCCACCTCGAGAGAAGAAATTATTGCACTAAAATATACACCACACAACGACACATCAAGTTTTTGGCGTCGCTGCCGGGGAGTGAAAATTAATCTTGATTTTTATTTGATATTTTGGTTTTAACATTAGATTAGATCTAACCCTTAGGATTAATGTAATTTAGATTAGTGTATATTCTTGTATATTCTGTAATATTTGTATATTTGTCTTTAATTGTTTGCTTGTATATATTTGTGTTTAATTGTTTGCGTATTTAATTGTTTTTCTTAATACACTGTTCTAGTCGATAACTGAATACGGCGTATCCACTTCCATCGAATTCGGCGTATCCAACTTTCTGTCAAATATAGCGTATTCATTCAACTGATTAATACGGCGTATCCACTTCCATTGGATACGGCGTATCGATCATCTGGAACAGAAACTGATTCCTATTGATTTTCGTGCCAAATTTTTTTCTATCTTTCTTTGGAGCAAATCCTACTCATTGTTTATCCCTTGTTACAGGTAGTGCATGACAAGGAGTTCTACAAACGAACTATTCACACCTTACAAAGAACCTGAACGAGAATTTTGATCATCTAGGAGACACTTCAAGTCATTAAGTCTTGACAAATTGAGATCGCCTGATTTCAATTTATCATCTGACCAAGAATACTCGGAGGAAGAAGAAGCGGAAGCAATGGCGAAAACCATGGAGCAATACATGAGCAAGACCCGAATGAACTATGGATCAGTAGTTGCTAGGCCTAAGATTGATGAAAAAGATAGTTTTGAACTGAAAGGCCAATTTCTTAAGGAGGTTTAAGAAAACACGTTTAGCTGTTCGGATAATGAGGATGTGAATGAACACATTGAGAAAGTTCTCAAAATTGTTGACTTATTCCATGTTCCTAACATCACCGTGGATCAACTAATGCTTCGAGTCTTCCCTATATCCTTAACTGGAGCCATAAGTCGTTGGCTAAGAAATGAACCAACTAGTTCGATCAAAACTTGGGAAGATCTTAAAACTAAGTTTTTAAACAAATATTGCGCACCTGGTCGAACTACAAAGAAATTGGAGGAAATCAACAATTTTCAGCAAGAACCAGATCAAACCCTTTATCAAGCATAGGAGCGCTTTAAAGAACTCTTGATGAAGTGTCCTCAACACTATTTGACTAAGATGCAGGAGGTAATTTTGTTCTACAATGGGTTAGATGTTCCAACATGACAGATTCTTGACTCAAGAGGTGTCGTTCCAACTAAGACAGCTGCTGATGCTATAAAGGCCATCTAAGAAATGGCATAATACTCTCAAAAATGGCACAATGGAACATCTAGATGAAGAAGTACTAAGACTTCTAACGGATTGGCTGCTATACAAGCACAATTGAACAATCTAGGAAGAGAGATCAAAAAGGTGAATGAAAAAGTTTATGCTGCTCAAGTAGGATGTAAACAATGCAAAGGACCCATTACACCAAAGATTGCCCACTAAAAGAAGAAGAGAAAACCCTAGAAGAAGCTTACTATACGCAATTTGGTGGACCTTTTCAAGGTGGGGGATATAGAGCAGCAGCTCCAGGATTTTACCAAAGGAACAACGCAAATCCTTCGTACCAAGAACGAAGGTAATTAATGGAAGATACCTTGAGTAAATTTGTGAGAGAATCAACAAAGATACACGAGGAAAATTCTAACTTGATCAAAGAAATTTGAGCTTCAACAGATGCTGCCATAGGGAACCAAGGAGCATCAATTAAAACATTAGAGATACAAATCGGGCAAATGAGCAAGGTACTACATGAGAGAGGATTTGGAAGCCTACCTAGCTCGACTGAAACGAACCTGAGAGATCAAGTTAAGTCAATCTCGACTACTATTGAAGCTGATTCACACCCGATACAACTTATTGGATCTCCTCAATACACCATATCTACTTGACAAAACCGTATACTCATGTACGATACAAGACAAATGATGATTCTGTTTCCAAATCGTTTGATGGAAAGAAGGGATCATATGGACCACAATTCTCGGAAGCTTACTCTAAAGCTTCACATATCGATGAATCCATACCCCAAAAAGAGAAAGACCCAAGGAGTTTCACTTTACCTTGCTTTATTAATAATGTTTTCTTTGATAATGCCCTTGTTGACTTAGGAGCTAGTGTTAGTGTTATACCTCTCTTGACCTACCTTAACTTGGGATTAGGCGAATTAGTTCACACTAAGCTAACAGTGGAATTAGCGGATAGGACAGTAAAATATGCAAAAGGAATTGCTGAAAACGTACTAGTAAGAATTGGTAAATTTACTTTCCCTGTAGACTTTATAATTCTAGATATGCCCGCGGATATCAAAGTACCCTTGATCCTTGGAAGACCATTTTTGTCTACCGCCCGTGCTAAAATTGATGTTTATAAGAGAAAGATTAATTTAAGAGTTGGGGAAGAAAATATTATTTTCAAAAGTGTTAAACCTGCTAGTATTTTAATTAAGAGGGTCTACATGCTAAGTTTAAGAGAAAAAATAGAGCTTGATTTAGAAGCTAGGCTAATGGGAGAGACTTTGGTGATTAATAGATCATTAGACCCTTTGAATGGAGATTACATCGAACTAAATGATCTAAACGAACTAGCTTAGGAGAAATCAAGTTGATGATTTAATGCCCACCATTGAGGAATGTGAGGTAATTAAGGAATTTAGAACTGGGGATGAAGATCTTGACACTGGAATTGATGATTACCCTAGTTATTACGACGATGATAAGAAAATATGCATAGACTGTGCTCACAACTTAAAGTTTTCATGCATGATAGGATTTGTATTTACACACGTCAACTTCTTCCCATTGTTGTATGTCAATGTGATGTCCAAAAAGTTTCATAATTCAATAATTAAAGATAAGATGATGTACAAAGGGGATAATGTTGTAGGAGCCTTAATGAATGTGCCTATTTTTGTTGGAACCTTTTCTGTTGTGACTGACTTTACAGTTTTGGAAGATTTGGATGCTTATCATGATGAAGGAATGGGTGATGTTATTGTTAGCGAACCGTTCTTAAGAGAAGTTAGAATTAAAGTGGTATGTGCTTAATTACACATACCTTCTACCTTTAAAAACGAGCTAAAATAACCAAAAACGGACTTAAAATGCCAAATATACGCTTGTTTTGCTAATTGTATTGTGCAGGAACGGATTACTAAGAAAAGGACGAAAAACGAAGCCAAATCGACAAAACCGGACTCGGAATGGAAAAGCAAGGAAAAGTCAAAGTCAAAGTCCAAGCCAAAGTCAACAGAAGTCAACCCAAGTCAACCCCGAAGCCAAAAAGTCAACAAGTCAAGAAATATAAGTTTGAGGGTCAAAATTGCCAAACCTTAAACTTATATTTATAAGAGAAAGGAAAGAAAAGAAGACAAGGGCCCAAGCTGCCATTATGGGAAAGATAAACCACAAGGGCCAAAGCTGCCAAAAGCCCTA
The DNA here is from genome assembly GCA_026074375.1 of Tanacetum coccineum. NCBI lineage: Eukaryota > Viridiplantae > Streptophyta > Magnoliopsida > Asterales > Asteraceae > Tanacetum > Tanacetum coccineum. The sequence continues at coordinate 16,100 of BQNB010041322.1, forward strand.
AGTTTTAACCACCAAGGACGTTGGGGACTTAACTTGCCAAGTCCCCAAAGTTATATAACAAAAAGGACGATGGATGCAAAGATGCATATATCTTTTAGGGGCTAATGTTGCCAAAACCCCCAAACGTACACCCTGTCACCCCCAACCTTTATAAACAAATTTTCCCGCCATTTTTGAAACCCAAAAACCCAGGACCAAACTCACGGGTTTGCCTTCCCCCTTTTACCCTGCACCTCAAAAATCCCTGGGTAAACGTTTCCCCCCTCCTCCACTAAAACCCTAATCCTATTTGGCAATCCCACAATTCCCCAAGCCTAATCCAACGGCTGTGATGATTGATTTTTGCAAAATCGAAGGGTCAAGATTGTTTTTTTTTGGTTTTGCTCTCACCAAACAAACACAAGAAGCACAACAAGAAACTTGGCAGCTTATAAAAGAGGAAGAAAGATGAAGAGTTGAGTAGTAGTTTTTAGAGTTTTTAATTTCCTTTTGTATTTTTTAAATTTCGTGTACTGCTCATCGTTTTCATTTAAGTTTATAAACTTTTAATTCAGTTGCACTTACTATTTTTAATCTTGTATTTTTCTTTTGGAAGTAATCAAACTAGTTCAGTTGTGGTTGTTCTCAAGTTTTCATATTTTAAGCTTGTTTTAGCTAATAAGCTTGTAATAAGCTCAAATTAGCTTATTCCATTTTTTGTTCTAAAATTGTTCCAATATTGCTCAAAGCTTGTTAAACACTGAGTTTGTCTATTTTAGTTCAAAAATTGTTCATTTGAATTCATTGGATTCATTTTGGAAGCAACAAGGAGGTAATAAGCTAGTATTAGCTTATTGAGCTTAAAGCTCAAGGTATAGAGGCAAGGTGCCACATTAGGTTTACAATCTTAAAGCCACTCATTCAGATAGAGTGGCTAAGTTCTGAAACTTCAATTCCAGGTTTTATTTTTGTATATTTCATTTTAGTATAAATTTGAGCTTACTCAATTAGCTTAATTCTTTGTTCTTATTTGTGCTCAATCTTGTTCAGCTTTGTTTAGTTAGTTTGAATACTCAAATGCTTAAAGCTGTTTTAGTCTAAATCCATTTAGTTTTCATTTCCTTAAATTCTGTCATATTAAGTAGTAATAGGCTAGCTGATAAACTAGCTTATTTTTCTACATAAGCTAGGATTTTTAGAGCTTAGATAGCTTAAGTAGGTGAATCCTAGTGTGAGTAGATAAAAGGATTTAGCTGGTTTAGTTTTTAAAACAGTTTTTAAGTACAATAAAGTTGGGACAGAATTGGTAAAGGGGTGTTTGGGTTAAGCTTTATTTGACTCTTAAAGTCAACTTCATTCTGTCAAATTCTTTCATTTAGCTGAGTTTAGTCATTTTACCAAGTTTAGAACAGTTTTTAGAAGTTAGTGTGTAGAATTACAAAGTTTAGAGTGCAAAAACTTTGTATCAGCACCAGGGCAGTTTAAGTGTTTGAGTGAGTTTAGATTTTAGTGTCTCTTAGCATTTTATTGTTCAAGAATGGTTATTATAGGTTTAGTAATACTTAGTGAGTAGATTTAAAGGGTTCTCACATCAAAACTTAGCCTGCATTTTGTTATTTGCCAATTACATCAGCAAACAGCAGTAATAACTCATTTAATACTGCTGTTGCCTAACAATTTCCTAGTCATTTTTTAGCATTTGAAAGTAAGAGTTAGGAGTTAGTTTTAAGCACTTGAATAGTATTCCATTAGCTTTTCAAAAGTTATCATTTAGTTTTCATGTTTAAGCTTTTGGTATAGCTTATTTTAGCCTGCAAAAGTAGAGTAGCAGTACATTTAAGTTTTAGCTTATTTTCTTAATGAGTGTGCATTTCTAGTTGTAAAAATTAAAAAGCTTTTATCTAGGTTAATTCAAAGTCAATAGCTTAGCTTGCTTTCAAAATTTAAGCTGTTGAGGTTCACTAATAAGCTTTTTAGCTTTTTAGCAAAAGCTTATTTCAGTTTAAATCAAAAACTTGCATTTTTCAGTTAAATTTTCTTGTTAATTTTGTTAGTACTTAGCCTTTTTCTTTTTAGAATCATTAAGCTCACATCTTAATCTACAAGTAGCATCTTTTAGCTTCTATTTTCATCTAGTAATAAGCTTGAAATAAGCCATTTTTTAGAAAAGCTTTTAAACCTCTAGTTTCTGTGAACAGGAACTAAAAGCTTATTTTTTTTCAGTGGATAAAAGTAGAAAGTGCCTTTATTAATGTTGTTTAGAATAAGCTCCTTAACAACTTTCATGTTTTAAGTTTTTGCTTATTTTCATTTTTTAATAAGCCAAAAATAAGCCAAGTCATAGGGTCTGTTTTGTATATTTGTAATAGATAAGGGTACAACAAGAATCGTATCATTGTAAGTAAATTTCCAACCGATTTCCCGCCTAGCCCTTACTTTCCTTTATTACACTTTCTAAAACACCTACCCTGTCTTTTTAAATAAAATAAAATAGTTTTATATTTTTAATTTTAGTTTTATTAAAAATAGGTTAGTTTTTAATTGATAAAATTAGGACTCAATTAGTTTATAAAAATTGGGGCTTTTTGTTCCATTTGATTTCTGCACCTTTTAAGTAGTTAAAATTCATTTTTCCTTATTTTTCCAATTAAGCTTGTATTTTCTAGGAATTTAAATAGGATTTAAGTAATAACTTTTTCTTAGAAAAATCATATAAAATAGAAAAATAGTCAAAAAAATTTAATTCTTTTTGTGAAAATTTTCTTTTTAAATCTAGTATTTTTGAAAAATAAAAATAGAATTTTAGTGTTAAATTTTAGAAAAAGTTTATTTTTGTTAATTCATTTTTCTTTAGAAATTCATAAAAAAATACAAAAATAGTTAAAAAAATTCTAATTCTTTTTCCTAAAATTTTCTTTTTAAATTTGTGATTTTTAGGCATTAAATTTGTTAATAGAAGTGCTTTAGATTTTAAATTCTCGTTTTAGCTCACATTTTTAGTTAACGTTTGTTAATTTTCCGTGCTAGTTAATTGATTTTAGTTTCTTTAATCGTTTCTATAGTTTAACTGTGCTATTAAATTTGTAGAATAATTCAAAATTCAAAAATCCTTTATCAATTCTTGACTGTATCGATTCTCCAGCACAGCCTCATTGGGGATAAACGACCCGGGAACACTCTATACTACTTCTCGGTTTTATTGACTTTGTTTCTAGACTATTCTTACTATATATATTTTATATTTTATTATATATTATATATATTTTAAGGTGTGGTTTGGACGGATCAATTTTTGGCGCCGCTGCCGAGGAGGCTGTGAAAACGATTATCGTACGTTTGAAAAATTGTGTTTGAATCTGTGAATATTTTCTTTTATAAACATATAAAAAAATACAAAAATATTTTTCATTTTCTTTTATTAGTATAATTATCAGATAAAAACCAAAGAAAAAACCAAAAATATAAAAACATTGTCCATAAAAAGAAATAAAATTCACAAATTGGTAAAAATACCAAAATATAATATTCTCAACAGAGGTATTATCATAATAACTTCCGGTGAACTTGTTGGTTCCCAACTCGAACAAAAGATTTAAAACTTGCCTTTGTGTCACTTGTGAAATACGGCTCACCTTTAATTGATAAACAAACTATAAGAGGGGTATAAGGAGGGTTGTTCCGAGGAACTACGACCCGAAAGGAGAAGGTTTTTAATAGCTTCGCGCTTTCCCGCTCCTCCGCTCCTTTGTGAGTTTTTCTTTTAAAGAGCTACCGTGAAACGAGTTGACTATTGGTTTAAGTTGTCTTATCTCATTTTGTCCGTTAAAATAAATTGTGAATTAATTGAAAAACCAAAAATAATCTTCTTTTTCTTCGTATCATTTAATTCTTTTCTTATCCATCTTAATGTTTAATTCTTATGACGTCATTCGATTATCGTTTGAATCCGATTTACGCGATTAAAGAATGCTCGACTTGTGGAGTTCGTACACATCAAACTGTGGTTGTTCGAGAAGGGAGTCTTGAAGACTATTATCTTGTTCCAATACCCCGAATCGTCTCAACGACCCCTTAAAATTGAAAATTTTTGTCTCGATTGTGGAGACCCAATTCATGGTCTTCATTGTCAAGGATTTGCTCTAATACAAAGACATTCGAGGAATCTTACAAGACTTCCAAGACACTTCCCAAGTCATCCGATTGACAATAAACCAACGTGTTAATTGGCTCCACAATACCAATCGTTGGTAATCAGACACCGGTGAAAATTCCTCACCAAGTCCTCCACAAATTGACCATTGTTGTCACGAGTGCGGTGATTCGTTAGATGGAATCTTTTGTCGACAATGCACTTGTAAGTCTTGTGGGAAAAGTGCTCATTACGGTTATAATTGTCATCCGAAAGTTCCGATTATCTCTAATCCGGAACCATGCAACAATCAAACCATTGGTGAGCCCCTACAAAACTTGCAAAGTTTTGCAACAACAATGTCTTCTTGGTTCATGCCAAAAATGTGGTTGTAATGAATACAATGGAGTTTGTTTTTATTGTACGATTGGAAATAGAACACCAAACAATTTTTCAACTCCGTATTCTTCTAACGATTCTCAAAATTTTTCCAACCACCCCATACACTATGAACTAATCTTGTGTGAGTTTTGCTGGAACGATGCTCGTTATGGTCACTATTGTACACTGCAAGACTATGATGAGTTCCCACAAACTTTACCAAGTTTTCAACAAGAAAGACTTTGTTGTGAAAATTGTGGGGGCCCTCATGAAACCTACCAATGTCAACCAATGAATGAAGACTATTATCATGAGCAAAATTCTTGCTATGATTCTAATTCTTTCGGTTTTGACCAATTCCAACCCCCACAATATACCGTCAATCATCCAATCTTCAATACTCAAAATGATCTTCTCAATTCTCAAAACAAGCTTATGGAGCAAATGACAACCATACGTGATTTGGTTGGTCAAGTTATGCAAAAGAAGGAAGAAGAAAAGCGAATTGCGGAAGATCAAGCGGCTAAAGATCGATATTGGAAGATTCCCATTTGCTATGATGATGACGAAGACGATACCATTGCAATCACACCCGTTTTACCAATCAAGGAACCCGATAACTCTCTAAGTATGGGGGACGAGCATCTTGACACTGTTCCGGCAACGGAATCGGACGAAGTAATAAAGTCTAGTGTTGAGGACCTTGTCCCAATCCCAAGTGAGTCCGAGGGTATTCCCGACAAAATGTGTGATGTGCCTCTTTGTGAAAATACCACCCCTCTTAATGCTCTCAATGAACATTCTGAGATTGTTGTCAATTCCAACGATGATAATTCTTCGAGTGATGACGATTCTCCCTACGGTGAGGATATCGATTATGTCGATGCATCACCTCCCGATGCCCTCTTTTCGTATGATGAAGAAATATCATGTTCTCCAAAGATTGATCCGCATTATTTCAATGCCGAGTCTAATTCTTATTGAAATATTTTGCTTAACCGTAATATTTTTGATTGATTCTTCACCTATGTTTGATTATCTTCTCGAGGAGTTCTCCGGTGAACTCTCTATATCCAATCAAATTCCACGGGGAATTGAGAAAACCGACTTTGTTCTAGAGAAGAAATATGTCTTGATTGAGAATTTGGTTGGTTGATCTCTTCATTTCCACGTACCACCGAAAGAAACTTAATTTTGATATTTTCTGATACGATTTTTGGGAAAAGTCTCTCTCTCTATCTCCTATCCTCGTTGAGGATAGTGCCTCTCTTATGGAGGAGTTCGATTTATTTCTTGCTTTCGATGACTCGATGCCACCGGGCATTGAGGATGACGATTATGACTCGGAAGGGGATATTCGTTTTCTTGAAGAATTGCTTAATACTAATTCCCTTCTCTTCCCGAAAATGATTTGTCTATCCTTGATCATTTTAAGGATCTGTCACCTTCTCGTTACTCCTCCGAACCACGGATGTTTGTGATTTGTTTTGATTTTAGCCCGAATAAGGGTGTTAGTTTACTTAGAAAAGTGGTGCGGTGGTGACATTTCTGAACACGATGTTCTTATGCCTAATCTTTTACCCACCCAACCCACCCTTTGTCCAGTGTTTGACCTTTTACTTCCGTTTTCGTCCGAAAAACGAGGACAAAGTGTTCAATCCTGGTATTCTCATTTCTCTCTTATCTCATCGGGGCGATTATCACTTATATATTTTTTAAAAGCCCGATTGATGATTTCTGGAGAGGGACATTCGCACTTGGATGTCCCTTTATCCATTTTTCTCTCCTCATTGGATCGCTCAAGTGTGTGGGGGTGATCGAGTCAGGCTCAAGACTCGGTGAACAAAAATAAGCACTTCTCGAGAGGCAACCCGTGTCTTTTCTTCTTTCTATTTTCTTGATTAATAAGTGAGTGTGTTATTTTATAGCCTAAGTATGTGGGCATGCTTCTTTCTATGGTAGGTGGTTTTGTTTTTGCAGGATTCCTTAAGATCATGAAGACCCGTGCTTGTTTTCAATCCTCCAATTATCCGGTTTTTGATCTTTTGCTTATTATGGAATCCTCAATCCTGATCATGTATATATATTGTGTTTCCCCTTTCACACTTGGAATTTTTTGCATTTGCCTTTTTCATTCCTAAGTGTGGGGGTAAAACCCGACATTTTTGAACATTGAGGCCAATGTTCCATTCTAAGTGTGGGGGGATTTCTATTGAAATGTGATCTTACCTGTGCCTTGCTGTGTCCCTCGCAACCCTGTTTTGGCCAAAATTTTAAATTTTTAAGTCTTAATATCTAGTTTATTGTTCATATCTAAATTTAAAAAAAAATAGTTGACACGAATGTAGGTTTTCCGTTGGTGAGAATGAAAAGTAAATTTTGACCCGACCGGTTTTATATCTTAGCTTTCTCCTTAACTAAAAATAGATTGATTTTGCTAATCTTTTATACAATGAGCTATAAAACATTAAAAAACGCATGTTAGCTAAAAAAGTCAAGGAATTTGAAGTTCCCATAATGATTTTATATATGCGATTCGTCTAATTTATTAGAATTGAGATTGTTGCCAGTCAAGGTGACTTATTAAAGGTGCCGATCTTAGTCATTTGGCTAAGAATTCAGAATTTCTTTCTTAGAAAATTTTAAATTGGGTATGAACAAGAGATGATAGAGTATAGTACAAGTTTTGATGCTTAACTTGATATAGTTGGATTTCTTTAAGGCTCATAAGTGTTAATTGTGGCTTTTTCTCCCATTAGCTTGTTTCACCTTTATATATAATTGTTTAATAAATAGAGTTGTGCGGTTTTTTGGTTAATAATTAGTTAATAGAAGTTTTCTTTAGTTCCTTTGTGATTGAGATGGTAACATCAGGAATATTATTTGGCATACTATATGTTATAACATTAATAAATATTTTGCTTTTCCTTAAAGAGCACTTAGGGTTTATGGGGTATGGTAGAATCTAATAAGTGAAATTATAGCCATATTTATTCCTTAAAGAGCCTTAGGGTATATGGAATGGATATTGTTGCTTAATTTTTGCTTTAGTCGTTCCTTAAAGAGCCTTAGGGTATATGGAATGATTGAAGTTGTCTTGTTTGTACCTTAAAGAGCCTTAGGGTATATGGTGCAAATAAGATTGGTCTATTTATGTCTTAAAGAGCCTTAGGGTATATGACATGAATGGTACCTTGCTTAAGTAACCTAATAAAAGCCAAATTTTGGTCGCCTCGATGTGGACTTTAATCTTGATGACATTGGTTTCTTTTGAAAAGGGCTAGAAACTAATTATTGCGTTTTTAACCGTTACGCTTTATTTTTGGAATTAATAAGTATCGAAATAAAGTCTTAATTAGCATTTCGGTTATATGACTTAAATAATTTAAAAATCTTGGATACAAATTAGCCCACCAACATTCTAAATAAGGGAGGTAAAAGAAAGTACATATTAGCTTTTATGAGTAGTGTTAGCATCATAACTTGTATTTTGCAATGATCTTGTTTTTAAGCTTGGCTTGGAGAGGTGAAAGTCAGGGGAATTGTTTGATGATTTTATCATCCTTGGACACTTTTTGTTGCTTTTTGTGCTTTTGTTCTGTGATCCTAAAAGTTATCAATGAATAATGAAAACATTACATTATGTCACACATGAATAAGTTGTAAGTGATTAAAAAGGTATATTTTAAAACGCGGTAGGGTTTTTGATTCTACGTAATATTTTGTGGTGCTATCCCTGATGTTAGTGCTTGCAAAATTAATGATTTTTTTAACTTTTTTAATGGAAATTTTCTGTTCTTGTTTTGATTAGAGAGGGTTATAAGTTAAAGGGGATAAAAATTAGTTATTTTCGTATCTAGTTTTGAAATGATTTACATTGCGTGTGGGACCAGCAATGGCTTAGTGTGGGGGAATTTGATGAGCGCTAAAATACACATCTTTTATAACCCGGAAAACACTATTAATTGGACTAAAAATACTAAAAATGCTTAATTATATTGCAAATATGTTTGTTTGGTATTTTTATGTCTTGCAGGTAAAAGGATTGAAAACGGAGCAAAGACGGGAATTATCGGGCTCAATTTGGTCAAGATTAATTTTACTTAAAGCTAAGATGAAGTCGTGAAAATTTTCCGAGCATGAGATCGGAAAGAGCGCGAGAAGACGAGTCCAAGGGGCACTATCTCAAATGGGCGAATGAGGCTCGGACACGTGGCGTAGCAATTGTGATTCTCAAATTTGCATTCCCATTTCTCATGTGATGATCCAATAGTCCAAACTTGCTGCTTACATTTGAAGCAAACTAAAGAGCCACGTGGAACTTTCACAGTGGCTGGATCAAATTTTAAAGGATAGTGATCCGTGTGATGGGAAAAGTCAGCCTATGATTGGAGGAATTATGACATAATGATTGGCACCATAATTACATTTTCAACCCATGTGGCCATATAAAAACACTACACTCCTCCCCTTCACTTAGCGAGTTAGTCTTTAGTTTTTTTTAGTTTAGTTTTGTAATTTTTAGCTTATTTTAATTTTGTATTAGCTTATTTTACTTTTTCTGCTTATTGTACCTAGCTTATTTCACGAACTTAATGTAATGATGTAATGAAAATGGTTTAAAGTTTGTCGATGATCTCGTGTTGCTTTTTGTTTACTTATTGTCTTAAATCCCACAAAATGGGTAGCAGTCGGAGATAGGAATCCCGGGCATGTTACTTCATGATACAAACAGCACAGATATATACAAGAACGACACCAACGTCGTTTTAACTGATTACATTGGATTTAATAAATGATATTTACAAAGCTTATAGCTTTAATTGTCTTTGTTTCATATTACAAAAGACTACAATATATTTCCCAAAACATGATAACATTTAAGTCTTTAACTGTACAATCCAATGCATCCTTGGCATCTCGTGCCTAATGACCTCCTGAAAACATTGCTTAAAACGTCAACAAAATTGTTGGTGAATTCATAGGTTTATGTATTTAAATTATGCAGGACCGCAAGACTTTCACGTGATGTTTACAACATATGCCAACAATCACAAAACCAGATTATTGTTGCACTAAGCTCCATGGACACGGAAAAGCCTAAACCTATTTTGGATTTTTTAGAGTTATTGCCCCCGTACAAGACTGTTGTTAACACCGACAACATCCAAGTTCGACATGGGTCAAGTTCGTCATAGTGATAGCTAATCACCCAAAACGGGGAGGTAATACCATAGATCTATTTTATATCATTCGAGCTCACATAATGTAATTCACAACTACATCTATGCAATTAACAGTTCATGAATAATGGGCTTCAGGATGGGGTTATCGTACTTAGGACAAAAACATAATCAATTTACTTTCTCAACACTTGGTCCATTTATTAAAAACTATGCATGTTCTCACCCAAATATTATTAATTCAGTTCAAACTGTTAAAAAGTTGGTGGCTAAGAACTCACCTTGAAGTACAGATAGCTCAATTTATCATAGATTAAACGTCACACAAGACGATAAAATGAAACCTATCTTAAATTAAGGCTGTATAAGTACTGAGTACTTTTAATTAACAAACAATGAATATAAAATCTTATAGTTGTTACTGTACTATCGTTCGGGCTATCATAAATAAAGAGGTTCATGACCATGACGTATCCGGGAGTTTAGGAACTTTAAATCGTAATCCAACAACTCATCGATTCGCCATCCGAGAGGGGCCTAATGATGAAACTCCTAGTAATATAGCACTTTGATAACCACTCAATAATTCATATAGCCAATAATCACCGACTAATCGTTTTGTAAATATATTTATAAGGTGAAATGTTTTATAAATTTACTTTTCGTAAAATGACCTAACTTGTCGTTTTTTTTATAAACCCGTTGCTCGCGGTTTTTACGTCCAAGTCTTCGTAGTAAGACGTAGCGATCAAAATCTACACTTTTAAAGTTTTTAAAATTCTGTGTTGAATAGGAAAAACTATTACTGTTCCATACAAGGCTTCATTTGTCGTTTTAGGGTTTTAATTAGCGTAAACTTGTATTCGCGATAACTTATTCGTTTTAACTCCGATTTTAGTGATTCCTTCGAGTACGTTCACGTTATTAAAAGATTTATAATATCTCACAAATTTATCCACTGATGAATAGTTGTTTTTATACTGTTTCATAGTTTATTAAAATTCTTTTATAAACTTTAATTATCGAAAACGTCTAGTTTTTTATTTATTGTTCCGTTTTTAACGATTCTTGCGGTTTAGATCTCGTAATCAAAAGTTATATCATATTTTAGAGGTTTTAAAAGTAAAAGTTGCTGTAATGAATAGTAACTTTTTATAAAAATAGTTTTATAAAGTTTTTATAGTCGTAAACTCGTTTTTAACGTATCTTTTTCGTTATAGATCGGTTTTTCAAGTTTCTTATCATTTATGGGAAATCGTACATGAGGCATAATTATTTTATAAAATATCATAAACTATTGTTCTTAAGATTGAATTTAGGCAGCCCATATGTATTTAAGTGGATAACTTTATTAAAACTTGTTTTTATGTATTATTAACTTAGTAGTTTATTATAAAAACTCTTATAACCATATTTTACATATGTGGTACTTATAATAAAGTCTAATATCATCCCTAGTCCATATAATTTCATTGTAACAAGTTTAATCCTTTTACTTTCATTATTTTCATATGTGAAGTTTAAGAAACATTATAAAACCCTAATTAGCTTTAAACATGTTTATACTTAAACTATAAGTTAACATACTTTTATATTTACTTTTCCATGATATTTATAACATTAGGACATGAGAATAAGTGTATAAATTGATAAACTCAAATAAAAATCCATTTTATACATTTAAAAGTCATTAGTGGTGATTATGGCTATATTTAACATGTAATACATAAAATTATAAGAAAGAAAAGTATAAAGAATTTAAGTAAACCTTAGTGATGATGTAAGAGATGTGAAATGAGTTCTAAACCCGTGTTTAGATTCAAAAATAAAGCTTCCAAGCTTATAACCCAAGATTAGGTTTTCAAAACCCTAATCTTTCCTTTTTCTTCTTATTACTTGAAAATGATGAACCAATGCTTCCCAACACCTTAGAATACCTTAAGTATGTTGTGTATAGGGTTATATGATCTTACAAAATCAAGTTATGAATTTTGTTTTGTGGCTTAAAAATGCCGTGGGTTTTGGAGAAGCAAAGAGAGAAAGAAATGAAGTTTTTGGTTAAGTATAAGAGTTGTATCATTTCTCATGCATGCATGTCTTATTTATAGTATAAATATCTTGTTAACTTAACCCTAGTTACTTTCTAACCCTAGTTAAGTTAAGCATGACAAGTTGGAAAAATGTGTAAGACTTACTTTATGATAATATCTAGATATTATGTACTAGTTGCAACTCTTGGTTCTCATCTCCAAAAATTCGGCATATATATATATAAATGATGTAATTTTTGATTATTTTGGGTATTGGGTATAATCGTGGGTATTCGTTTAGGCGTAGTTAGGTTTTAGAACTTCCGGGTATGCCTAAACGCATTTTATTATGAAACGTAAGAATTTTACGTAGCCAATAAAAATAAGATGAACAAAGTTATTTATTATCCTCATAATAATCATATAACACTTGCTTGATGTAAACATTTAATCGTTTAATGCCCGTTTACATTGTATGATCATTTTCAGTTTACGCGATTTAACTTAAAGTTTACGGTTTAAGAGTAAACGCGTAAAACCCTAAAAATAAATTATGAATTACATAATGTCATACAATGACCTAAAATACGAGGTGTTATAGTCACGCTTTGTTTCGAAGAACGCATCTATGACTACCTAAAATGTAAACATGTGGATGATCATAAATTATGGTTGGGGGTTTTAGTTAAAGTCATAAAATCTAAATGGATAATTGTACAGTTATGTTTGGCTTTTACTCATGACCACATATTGTATTATGGAACTCGTGGAACTTCATGATATGATGCAAGTTGTTGTAATTAATTGTCATAGCTTTCACCGATTAATGGTGTGGTAGAAACTTAGAAGAACATTTGATTTGTTCGTGTGTGTAATTTTGTGAAGCTTTATAAAATGAAATTGAAGATAAAATGAGATTCAAGAAATGTGTACACATCATATAAGAATTTAAAGTACTCTCTAATTTTTATAATGAGGGGATAGATATGTTTATGGTTAACATTTGACAATTGAATGGTGTCACGCCTTGTTTTCGAAGAACGCATCTGTGACTACCTAAAATGTAAACATGTGGATGATCATAAATTCGTAATGTGTCAAGTTTAAACGTAGTGGTGTATATATGTGCGTTAAAGAATGGTTTTGACCACTAAAGTTTACTTTTCCTGTTTTCGTCACCAAGTAGTTTCTTCACTAGTTATTGAGTATTTTGTTTTGGTCTAATGTAGTATTGTTTATCTTTTTAGGCAAGAAGGGCCCTGAGGGCATTGAGAGGACTAGTGAAATTTCAAGCTCTTGTTAAAGGGTTCGTTGTTAGAAAAAGAGTAACTACTACTCTATACAGTATGCAAGCTCTGCTTAGAGCTCAGTTGGCTATTCGATCTCAAAGGGCTCATCGTTCGTTCAAAGATCATAGGGTTCAACCTGAAATCCGTCACCAAAAATCCACTGTAAGATCACTTTTATGTACTTTACGTTCATTTTTCTAAGAATAATGTGATTTTATGTTTCATATTCATTTAAGAAAGTGTTACACTTTTAAATATTCCAGGAGAGGTTTGATAATGACACAAGAAGTGAAATCCATAGCAAGCGACTCTCAACTTCACATGATTCTATAAAAAATTCATACAATGAGAGCCCAAAAATAGCTAGAATGGACCCTTATAGGCCACATGGGCAATCAAGGCGTAACCATTATCAAGATCTAGAAAGGGGATTTACTTTCAAAGACAACAAGTGTTCAAAAACCACTCGAAGCACGCCTCGTATTGCTTATTCAAATAGGTCAAACACTCCAACCAGACCTCCAAAAAGTGTATGCAGGGACGCCTTTTCTAGACCTTATTTGAATCGTCCAGGTTACATGGCCAACACGCAATCATTTAGCGCGAAACAAAGGTCACGTATAAAGATTCTTCAAATTTGAATTCAAATCTGGTAAATAATGAAATGAAGTCTTATAGAGTGGTTTTGAAACTTTCTTGAGCTGGAGAAGGAATGAGTCAATGAAACGGGTGTGTGTTGGAGAAGTTTCATTGAGTACATTAAAAGTCGGTATATTTTTTCTGGTTTGACTTACAAAAGAAGTTTTATTGGGTTGTGTACAATAGTTGCTATCCACATCATCTCATTAATTGGTGAAGATTTTAATGACATTGAGTTAATTGTAGCTCATTTTCAGGAGAGATTTGAAAAATGTAAGTGTAAAAGGTTGACTGCCGTGTAGAATAAGGATGATGTTTTTTCAATAGCATTAAAGTCAAATAGCTGTTTAAAACGTGTGTGATTGATTTGATTGTAACAATTCCTAAAATTAGTCATAGCATTAAATGTGACACATCAGTTTTTTGAAGAGTTTTGTGCGTGAAGGTTGAGTATCATACAAGAATTCGTGTAGTTATGCAAAATAGTCAAATATATTCCCTTTTAATAATATTTTTTCAATCGATTTCTTTGTTTAATTTCATAATACTTTTTCAATGCATTTAACTTAATAATACTGTTTCAATGCATTATGAATATGAATATGTATGTTGTATTTTCTAAATATGAGACTTAATGAGAGCACGACACATAGGATTCACCAAATGCAACGTGCTTAAAATGCTTGTAAAAAAGCTTGTTTTATTATATAAAATAGATAGAAGTGATTCAAAAGTCAGTTTCAAACACATCAATTTCGGTTTTGTACCGAGATCTTGCTTAATCAATATAACTATGTCAACGAATGAGATGGAAACATCTATATATTTGTTTTAAGGTTTTACAACTTTCCATGATTATGAAGATGATTATGATTTAAAAAATAATTATTGAAACCGAAATTGACATTTAACAAAAATACAATATTTGGGTGTAATGATCAACATTATAACATTCAATGAATACCAAAAATTCTTATTTGACTTCCCCTTTTCAAAATGTAACATATTCACGCCTTATTTTTACACGGGTCTCATTAAGTTACCATCAAAGTTTCTTTAATTAAGGAGGTGAATTTGTAATAGTTTTTGATGATTAATTAACCAAAAATTGTTTATTAGTTTGTGCATTAAAGTGTTGTACAAATGGGTTATTTTAGGAATAAAATTAATGGCGGCATTTAATTTTCGTGCTTAGATGACTTGTCCAAAACCTCATTTTATTAGAGAGCATAGATAGATATTATGTCTTAATCTATAATCAACAACCACCTTTCGAAATATTTTGAGAATATAATTACTTTTCATTTGTATAGAAATTCTTACCATAATATTAATTTAATTTTATTTATTTTGATGCATGGGATATATGGTATGATTTGCATAGATTGCCTTTGTCAATTAATGTTTGATTGCTTGAGTCCACGGGTTAATGAAGGCAAGTGAAGAACCTTATGGCTATAAAACCATATCACTCTACTTTAGAACAGATATATCAAAAACCACAATCACAGAATTAGATTTTATTTGAGCTAGTAAGATAGAGATATGAGTAAAAGTATCAAGTGGTTTGAGGGGTATTATGGAATGAAGAAAGATAAAGAAAACATGAATAACAGTAATGCTAAAACAAAGAGGAGATGAAGCTTTGGAAAATCTATGAGGGATCCGTCACAAAGGGTGACGGTGGAAAATGATTCCACTCGGATGAGGTCATGCATGTCTGCATCGGAAAAAGAAAAAAATAACCATGCAATTGCTATTGCGGAGACGCTTGTAAGGCTGCAGAGACGCGGTGGCTGTTGTTTGACTTACCAGTGACACAGCTAGGGTACTTTATTTAGTGGCAGGGTAAAATGGGCTTGCCACAAGAATTCTATCTGTCTATAGGAGGCTCATTTGGTAAGTTCTATTTTTTTATTTATCAAATTATTATAGTTTAAGATTAAAGCTTACTTAAGCAAATAAGTTATGGGATAATTTTAAGAATGCATTATATATTCAAGAAACAATCCCATACACCATTTTTTTATATTTGCAACAAAGTTTACTTGCTTGTTTATAGTTTTTTCTAATCTGTATTTAGTTGTTGTATTTACTGGTCCATTGATATATATTTTATGTGAGCTTTTTACTACCAATTGTTATTAGAAAAATTATTTACCATTCTGTGGCGCATAATTATGTGAGTTTGTGAGTGTGTGGCTGGCAGTTTTACTTTGTTTGGCTGCCACATATTCATTGGGTTTTGGTTCTGCTGCAATCGTTCTCTCTACAACCTTTCCTAAATCTAGTTATAGTTTTTATTCAATGTTTAACCACTCTATGGATCTGTTACTAGGTTAATATAGTTTTTTAATTCTTTCTGTATAACAAAAATATGAAGGCATAAATGGATAAATAAATAATAATATGTATGCCCTGTCTTTTGTAGTGCTGTAGCGAGGACTCTACTAACACTCACATTGTATGTATTGGATAAATTGTGGTTGGGGGTTTTAGTTAAAGTCATAAAATCTAATGGATAATTGTATTGTTATGTTTGGCTTTTACTCATGACCCACATAATGTTTTATGGAACTCGTGGACCTGTAAGATATGTTTGATGCAAGTTGTTTGTTAATTATTTGTCATAGATTTCACCCGATTAAATGGTGTGGTAGAAACTTTGAAGAACATTTGATTTGTTGGTGTGTTTAATTGTGTGAAGCTTTATAAAATGAAATTGAAGATAAAATGAGATTCTAGAAAGAATTGTGTACAGGATCATATAAGACTTTAAAGTAATCTCTAATTTTTATAATGAAGGGATAGATATGTTTATGGTTAACATTTGACAATTGAATGGTGTGACGCTTTGTTTTCGAAGAACGCATCTGTGACTACCTAAAATGTAAACATGTGGATGATCATAAATTCGTAATGTGTCAAGTTTAAACATAGTGGTGTATATATGTGCGTTAAAGAATGGTTTTGACCACAAAAGTTTACTTTTCCTGTTTTCGTCACCAAGTAGTTTCTTCACTAGTTATTGAGTATTTTGTTTTGGTCTAATGTAGTATTGTTTATCTTTTTAGGCAAGAAGGGCCCTGAGGGCATTGAGAGGACTAGTGAAATTTCAAGCTCTTGTTAAAGGGTTCGTTGTTAGAAAAAGAGTAGCTGCTACTCTATACAGTATGCAAGCTCTGCTTAGAGCTCAGTTGGCTGTTCGATCTCAAAGGGCTCATCGTTCGTTCAAAGATCATAGGGTTCAACCTGAAATCCGTCACCAAAAATCCACTGTAAGATCACTTTTATGTACTTTACGTTCATTTTTCTAAGAATAATGTGATTTTATGTTTCATATTCATTTAAGAAAGTGTTACACTTTTAAATATTCCAGGAGAGGTTTGATAATGACACAAGAAGTGAAATCCATAGCAAGCGACTCTCAACTTCACATGATTCTATAAAAAATTCATACGATGAGAGCCCAAAAATAGCTGGAATGGAACCTTATAGGCCACATGGGCAATCAAGGCGTAACCATTATCAAGATCCAGAAAGGGGATTTACTGGCAAAGACTACAAGTGTTCAAAAACCACTCGAAGCACGCCTCGTGTTGCTTATTCAAATAGGTCAAACACTCCAACCAGACCTCCAAAAAGTGTATGCAGGGACGCCTTTTCTAGACCTTATTTGAATCGTCCAGGTTACATGGCCAACACGCAATCATTTACTGCGAAACAAAGGTCACGTATAAAGATTCTTCAAATTTGAATTCAAATCTGGTAAATAATGAAATGAAGTCTTATAGAGGGGTTTTGAAACTTTCTTGAGCTGGAGAAGGAATGAGTCGATGAAACGGGTGTGTGTTGGAGAAGTTTCATTGAGTCATTAAAAGTCGGTATATTTTTTTTGGTTTGACTTACAAAAGAAGTTTTATTGGGTTGTGTACAATAGTTGCTATCCACATCATCTCATTAATTGGTGAAGATTTTAATGAAATTGAATTAATTGTAGCTGATTTTCAGGATAGATTTGAAAAATATAAGTGTAAAAGGTTGACTGTCGTGTAGAATAAGGATGGTGTTTTTTCAATAGCATTAAAGTCAAATAGTTGTTTAAAACGTGTGTGATTGATTTGATTGTAACAATTCCTAAAATTAGTCATAGCATTAAATGATCAGTTTTTTGAAGAGTTTTGTGCGTGAAGGTTGAGTATCATACAAGAATTCGTGTAGTTATGCAAAATAGTCAAATATATTCCCTTTTAATAATATTTTTCCAATCGATTTCTTTGTTTAATTTAATAATAGTTTTTCAATGCATTTAACTTAATAATACTGTTTCAATGCATTATGAATATGAATATGTATGTTACACTTTCTAAATATGAGACTTAATGAGAGCGCGACACATAGGATTCACTAAATGCAACGTTCTTAAAATGCTTGTAAAAAACTTGTTTTATTATATTAAATAGATAGAAGTGATTCAAAAGTCGGTTTCAAACACATCAATTTCGGTTTCATTCCGAGATCTTGCTTAATCAATATAACTATGTCAACGAATGAGATGGAAACAGCTATATATTTGTTTTAAGGTTTTACAACTTTCCATGATTATGAAGATGATTATGATTTAAAAAATAATTATTGAAATCGAAATTGACATTTAACAAAAATACAATATTTGGGTGTAATGATCAACATTATAACATTCAATGAATACCAAAAATTCTTGTTTGACTTCCCCTTTTCAAAATGTAACATATTCACGCCTTATTTTTACACGGGTCTCATTAAGTTACCATCAAAGTTTCTTTAATTAAGGAGGTGAATTTGTAATAAGTTTTTGATGATTATTTAACCGAAAATTGTTTATTAGTTTGTGCATTAAAGTGTTGTACAAATGGGTTATTTTAGGAATAATATTAATGGCGGCATTTAATTTTCGTGCTTAGATGACTTGTTCAAAACCTCATTTTATTAGAGGGTATAGATATTATGTCTTAATTTATAATCAACAACTACTTTTCGAAATATTTTGAGAATATATTCACTTTTCATTTGTATAGAAATTATTACCATAATATTAATTTATGTTTTCTTTATTTTGATGCATGGGATATATGGAATGATTTGCATAGATTGCCTTTGTCAATTAATGTTTGATTGCTTGAGTCCAGGGGTTAATGAAGGCAAGTGAAGAACCTTATGGCTATAAAACCATATCACTCTCCTTTAGAACAGATATATCAAAAAACACAATCACAGAAATAGCTTCTTATTTGAGGGTTATTAGGAATGAAGAAAGATAAAGAAAACATGTGTAACATTTCCATATTTTCAGGTCATTTACGATGCTATTTAAATTCACTATTTTTTTTTCTCGTACGCGTTCGCTTTTAATTTTAATCGATACGTTAAATCGTGTAAACTAAAAATCAACAATCAACGTAAACGGACGTCAAACAAATTATTATTTACGTCAAGCAAGGGTTAATTAATTATTTTGAGAATAATTATTAAACATTACACAAGTTATTTTATCGGATACGTGAAAGCGTTTACGTTTCGCGATAAATGACAATTAGGTATTCCCGGAACCGTCTAAATTAACGTACGCTTCAACAAATACCTAGGTTTTTATACAATGATCAAAGTTTATAAAACTTTAGGCATATGTATATATATATATACACGTCCAATATATATATAAATGTACAAGATAACAAACATTTTACAAAGTATAACTTTTAAAATAAAAACTACACATTTACATTTAATCACTTACACTTTCTTTATTAAAATACACAAGTAACATATTAACTAGAAAAGAAAATAAACAAGAAACATTAATCCTAGAAATCATGGGATGATTCCTACTTAGGGGAACCAATAAACACATAAACATTAGCCATTAAGTTCCTTGTTTCCCTCCCCTTGTTCCCTTGAATTCCCACGGCAAAGAACCCCCCCTTGGACTTTTCTAGTCAAATATTGCAACTACAAATATCTCATACCTCTTCCTATATATACATGCATGCATAAGAGATTTATCATACACTTTATACTTACAAAAATCCATTTTTCTTTCTCCCTTTCTCTCTAAGAACCCACGGCTCATATCCCATCCATAAGCAAACCATACAAAACTTTTATGCAACCTATACAACCCTTTACACATTAATCCTAAGGCACACTAAAATATTTACAAGCCTTGGATCATCATTTGCAAAGATTAAGGAAGAAAAAGGAAGGATTAGGGTTTCAAACCTAATCTAGGGTTTATAAGCTTGTAAGCTTTGGTTTTGAGTCTAAACACGGGTTTAGCACTTATTTCTCATCACATACATCCTTCCTAAGGTCTTCTTAATACCTTCATACTTTTATTTATCATGATTTTATGTGTTACATGTTCTTTATGGCTAAATCACCACTTAGGACTTTTTTTAATATGTAAAATGAGTTATCACTTATGTTTATGAATTTACACACTTTTTCTTATGTCATATTGTTATATATATCATGGAAAAATGGATTA
The DNA here is from genome assembly GCA_026074375.1 of Tanacetum coccineum. Classification (NCBI taxonomy): domain Eukaryota; kingdom Viridiplantae; phylum Streptophyta; class Magnoliopsida; order Asterales; family Asteraceae; genus Tanacetum; species Tanacetum coccineum. The sequence continues at coordinate 36,256 of BQNB010041322.1, forward strand.
ATAAGTATGTTGACATGTTGTTTAAGTATAAACATGATTTTGTATAAATTTGGGTTTATAAAGTTAATAAAACAAACTCTTTATAAATGAACACACTTGGATAATAAAAGGGTGATTTGATTTCGACTTCATACAGTAGGTTTGACATTATATAAAAATAATACGCCTCATGACGATTCCAAAATGATAAGAATCGTAATTTTTCAATTAATAACGAACGAGTTATGAATTTCGCGAGTTTACGACAATTAATACTTTTATAAAACTATTTTTATAAAAGTTACTGTTCATGACAGAAATAATTATTTTTGTAAACCTCATAAATAAGTAGAACTTTCAATTACGAGAACGTGCTCGAAAGAATCACTAAAAACGGAGCTATAACGAATAAAATATGACGTTTACGGGTTTTACGATAATTAAAACTATAAAAATAACTTTATAACTGGTGTGAACAGTAAAAAGTACTGTTCATCAGAGGGTCAAAAATATGAAAATGTCAAATTATGATAACTCGTCCTAATACGAAAGCGTGGGCATAAGAAACGTCAAAATCGGACTTAAAACGCGAAAGTTACGCCAGTTTTACTACAACGATAATTATAAACGTTTTAACTAATTAAACACAATTTTACCAAAACAATTAGATGGTGATTGAACAATATAGAATTATATGTGGTTATCAAAGTACTATATTACTAGGGAGTTTCATAATGAGGCCTCTTCGGGGTGGCGTATCGACGAGTTGCTGGATTTACGATTTAAAGTGTCCTAGCTCCTCATACGTTCACTACATGACCTCTTAATTATGATAGCCCGAACGATAGTATGATGTAACTAACATAGACCTGTATATGATGTTAGTTAATCGAAGTACATGGTACTTATACGACCTTAAATTAAATAGGTTGCATCTGACGATTTGCGTGACGCGTTATCTGTGATATTTGGATTATCAGAACTCAAGGTGAGTTCATAGCCCCACTACAATTGTTTTACAAAATCTACGGGGTGAATTACATTGCTTGTTTTACTATTGGACACAAGTGTTTTTCAAAGTGTATGCTATCCAGATTACTGCCTGATTATTAATGCCTAAGTTACCTTATTGCCGTGAAGTCCCTATTTATCATGAACCGTTAATTGCTATTATAGTGAGCGCTAGTGTTATGGATAGATCTATCGGGACTGACAATCCCCACCTTTACTTGGGTCACTAGTTTGATCGGGTGCATTTAACATTGAGAGGTGTTAGGGTGTTGGCAAGCATCCTATTTTCTGATTGGGGCACAAATCTAGTTAAGGCTTCGGTGTCATGAGCTTAGTGCAATAATAAATGTTTTGGACTACTGAATGTGTTTTGAGAGTCTACTATTACTTCGATCTTGTGGTCCATCCTTTTTACTGATAAACCTATGATTTCACTCAACCTTTGTGTTGACTTTTAGCATGTAAATTTTAGGTCCTAGGGTATGAAGACTGAAGGGGAGCCGTGGCGGATATCAATGAAGACGGATTCTGTGTTTTATCTAAATTATATGCAACTTTTATCTTTCATAAAACTTAAGTTATCTTTTGAGATTATGTTTAATTAAAATGTATGTTGGATGTTTATGACATCAAAAACTTATGGGACCTAATGTATTAACTCTGATATTTTGCTATGGCATTAAATGAAATATTTCCTTAAAACGTCCATTTTTGGTCGTTTCCTATATCTTGTTTGTTGTACTTGACGTAGCACCCCAATGTTACCATTCCGCTGCATAGTCCGATTTTGGGGGTGTTACAGATGGTACCAGAGCCAAGGTTATAGGGAACTGGGTCATTTTCAAAACCTAGTCTATAACTACAAAGTTTAAAGATTTTCTTTTCTTTCATTTTCAAATTACAGAATCCTTCATCGCTATCCGATATCCACGCGCGCGTATTCCCCGATCCTTACTTACTTTTCTGATTGTCATTATTGCATTATGTATAACCTTATATATATAATACTTGGTTTAAATTCGATCTCTTACGTCTATCTTTTGATATATCATTACCTACTTTTATCGTTCAATTATACACCCTGATTGATTCATGATTATTTACATCATCCTTCTATTTCCTTTTCTCCATCATTATCATATCCCATAACTCTGCATACCTTTACAAATTCTTAACGAATTGTACATGTATGTTTCCAGAATCATGCCGCCCAGGAGATTTAAGAAGAATCTTGTGGTCCACGCTATTTCCTGATAAACCTATGAATTCACTCAACAATTTTGTTGACGTTTTAGCATGTTTTAATCTCAGGTGCTGAGGCATAAGCTTGGATGGGAGCCGTGACGGATATCTATTAGAGGGATTCTGATTTCTTAAATTCAATGAAACTTTTGTCTTATAAAATCTTAATGTCTTTTTATCAAAACTATGGGACCTAACGTGAAAACTCTGATCTTTTGTAATGACATCGAATGAAACTTATTTTTAACGTCCATTTAAGGTCGTTTTCTATATCTTGATTTTTGTACTTTGACGTAGCACCCCATTGTTACCTTTCCGCTGCGACCTGATTTTGGGGGTGTTACAGATGGTACCAGAGCCAAGGTTATAGGGAACTGGGTCATTTTCAAAACCTAGTCTATAACCACAAAGTTTAAAGGTTTTCTTTTCTTTCATTTTTAAATACAGAATCCTTCATCGCTATCCGATATCCACGCGCGCGTATTCCCTGATCCTTACTTACTTTTCCGATTGTCATTATTGCATTATATATAATCTTATATATATAATACTTGGTTTAAATTCGATCTCTTACGTCTATCTTTTGACATATCAGTATCTATTTCTATCGGTCAATTATATAAATATTGACCATTCTGATTAAATTATGATTATTTATATCACTTTTCTATTTCCTTTTCTCTATTATTACCACGTGCCATGACTTTGCATACCTTTACAAATTCTTAACGAATTGTGTACTTGCGTGGCCAGAATCATGCCGCCTAGGAGATTTAAGAAGAAATCTGTTAAGAGGATAGTGGAAAAGCGTGTGGCCAAAGCTATTGAAGAATATGAAAAGACAAGAACTGACTCAAACAATGCTGGTGGATCTGGATCAGCAAATACTGGAGGGACTGTTGCACCAGAGATGCATGGATGTTCGTATAAGACATTTACGAACGGCAAACCTCACTCTTTCAACGGGACTGAAGGTGTAGTCGGACTGAAACGTTGGTTCGAAAAGATGGAGCAGGTGTTTGAGATTTGCAAATGTGCTGAAGATGACAAAGTGAAGTTTGCTATGTGCACGTTCGAGGGTCGTGCTCTGACCTGGTGGAACGGAAATGTTCAAACTTTAGGACTTGCTAATGCTAATCAGATCCCCTGGAGCAACGTAAAAGCTATGATGACTACTGAATACTGCCCAGCAACTGAAATCCAAAGGATGGAGCAAGAGCTTTGGACTTTGACTTTGAAAGGAGATGACATCGAGGCATACAACAATCGCTTCCACGAACTGGTTTTGATGTGTCCTGAGTTGGTGTCAACTGAAAAGAAAAAGATTGAAAAGTACATTCGAGGATTTCCCGAGGGAATCAAAGGAAATGTTACTTCTTCAAAGCCTGCGACTTTGCATGATGCAATCAACATGGCTCGAGAACTGATTGAACAAGGGGTTCAGGCTAAGGCATTAAGGATCGGTGATAGCAATAAAAGGAAGTGGGAAGACCAACAAGGGAACAACTATCACCAGCAGCAAAACCAAAGACAAGAAGCTGCTAAGGTTTATGTGGCAGCCCCAGCTAAGGGTAGAGGCTACGCTGGGAACTTACCATGGTGCAATAGGTGCAAGGCACATCATCAGCCAGGTCCGTGTCCTCCTAGGTGTGGTAAATGTCACAAGCTTGGTCACCAGGAAGGGGAGTGTCGAACTAGGATTCCTGTAGCGGGAGGCAATTCGCTACAAAATGTGACATGCTTTGGTTGTGGGAATCATGGGCACTACAGGAGTGATTGCCCGGAGTTAAAGAACCAAAACTAAGGAAACCAAGTTAAAGGTACTGAAGCACGTGGAATGGTGCATGCCTTAGTAGGAGGAGAAACCAATCAAAACCTTAACAACATGGAGGATGATATCAATGCTTAGACTTTATCCCTTTAGGAATTCTCGCTTAAATTTCTTTTGAACTTTCGTCTAAATTTCTTTTGTACTTTTGCTTAAATTTCTGTTGTACCGAATGATTTCGAATTATCTATCAAAGTAATGTATTGTGAAAACTTCGTCACCTTACTATAAAAAAAACGTCACTAATTTTGAACGCTCAAGTTAAAGCCATTTAAAAAGGGAATGCAAACGAGTTACTAAGCATGGTAACGAAATATTCAAAAGACATAAATGAAAATAACAAATAAATTTGGCACAACCCAGCTAGGGAAGTTTTAGTTGTTATCTTTGAATGATTGGTTGGCTGATCACCGACTTCATAAGATTGTTATGAGAGATTGTCAGTACTTCTCTTCCGAATGGCAGATTCTTGAAGTTCAAGGCGAGAGGCGGAAAAGGATCTTTGTTCACTTGCATGGATCATGGCTGATGAGAAATAGCTTGATGACTAGTGTTGTCCTGAGTCTTCCATGAGGTATTATTTTCACAGTTGATTGTTAGGTTTACCTTGTGCGAGAATAGATTTCGTATTGATCTGATTCCAGGGCATCGCCAGTTATTTAGACCCCATACCAGTTGCCCTTCAGAAATGGCTAGAATTATCACGAGCAGTTTAAAGAACTTCAAAAAAAGGGTTATATTCGACCAAGTTCCATACTTGGGGAGAACCAATGCTCTTTGTCAAGAAGAAGGACGGTTCGTTGAGATGTGTATTGACTACAGGGAACTAAAAAGTTGACTCTAAACGAAACCGTTACCCTCTCCCCAGAAATTGATGAATTGTTTGACCAATTACAAGGTGCGTTTTGCTAATTTCTCAAAGATAGATCTTCGCTCAGGATATCATCAGTTGAGAGTCCGAGAGGAAGATATACCGAAGACCGCGTTTAGAACCCGATATGGGCACTTTGAGTTCACAGTCATGCCATTTGGACTGACAAACGCGCCAGCAATATTTATGGACTTAATGAACTACGTCTGCAAGCCGTATTTGGACAAATTTGTAATTGTGTTCATTGACGACATCTTAATCTACTCAAAGTCAGAAGAAGAACATGTAGGCCACTGAAGACGATTTTTGACTTACTCAAGAAGGAGAAGTTGTACGCCAAATTTTCAAAGTGCGAATTTTGGTTACAAGAAGTACCAGTTTCCTAGGACATGTGGTCAACCCTAATGGTATCCACGTGATCCTAGCAAAGGTTGAGTCGGTAAGAACTGGAAGACACTGAATCGAAATGAATCGTTCATTTCTAGGATTGGCGGGTTACTACCGAAGGTTTATTGAGAATTTCTCCAAGATCGCAAAGCCCCTCACCCTGTTGACTCAAAAGAATAAGACATATGTGTGGGGCGATAAGCAAGATGAAGCTTTCCAAATTTTGAAGAAGAAACTATGCAATGTTCCTGTGTTAGCACTCCCCGATGGGACGATGTACTTTGTGGGTCTCTCTTTTGTGATGCATACCAAAAACAAGGTTTGGGGTGCGTGCTGATGCAGAGGGGCAAGGTGATAGCATATTGTTAGCCTCAATTTATTGAGTCGAACAAGGAAGCTCGGTCACTCTACGATGGAGCTTCGGTCTTTAATTAGTTATTGTTTGTAAGAAAATATTATAGGATTCCGTGCTGAAAGTTTAAATCTAATATTGTTATATGTTACGGGTGTTAATCCTAAACAAAACCCGAGCCCGGGTCCTAGTTAAATATCCCACGCGTCGTAGGGATATATATATAGATATTTTCCTAAGAAAATATCTAAGAAATCACAAATATCTAACTTCTAAAATCTTTTTTTCTCTAATCTCTCTCTCTTCTCTCTCCACACCATCTCTCCCTTTCTTATTTTCTTGAATCGATCCGTGTGATTCGTGTTATGAAGTGAAGTTTTTCATTTTTCAATATATCTTTTTTCCTCTTTTCTCTTATCTCTCTCTCTTCTCTCTCTCTCAAAACCTTTATCTCTTTTCTAGTTTCTAGTTCTGATTCGTGTTGTGATTATATGAAGTGAAGTGTGATTCGGGTTCCTACAATTGGTATCAGTCACCTCGGGTGGGTTTAGTGATTTGTTTTTGGTAATTTTTTTAAGCTTATTATTTTGCTAACTTGTTTGTTTTCATTTCGTTATATTTTTTCCTCGTTAGGACCCTGGGTGCGTTTGTTTTTGTTTGAAAAAAAAACCCCACACATCTTTTCTTTGAAAAATATAAAAGTGTTGTTGTGATATGGGTCAAAAACACGTGAATGTTTCTGTTTTGTTTTTTTTCAATTGAGTTGTTGTTGCTTTTAAGGTAACAAAACATATTTATGTTTCACCATCTTTCTCATTAACAAGAAGGGTGCATTTTTTTCTGTGATATTTCTTTTTTTTTCACGGAAGAGCCGAACGAGTAACATCTCAAGATCACAAAAAGGACCGAACGAGTAACATCTTAAAAATCACCGAACAAGTGGAAAATTTTTGAGCCGAACGAGTGAACACTCAAGGGCCGAACGAGTGGAATCGATCGAGTAAACTTCACAAGAGCCGAACGAGTGGAAAAATCATGGACCGAACGAGTAACATTTTCTTGGAGCCGAACGAGTTTTTGCACTAGCACCGAACGAGTTTTCTTCTAGCTTGAACGAGTATCTTCACGTTTTAACAAATTTTCGGTTTTCGGTTTCGGGTATCGGTTGGCTACACGACTTATAACTTAGACCGTTGTGTTCGTGATTCGTTTTCGATCAACGTGGTATATTTGGTTATTACCGACGATAACCGTACGACTCCGCGAGATCAAATTCATATTCGGTGAAATTTTTATAAATCTTCAAAGGTGACGAAAAAAAAGGAGGGAAATTTGGTTATTAATTAACAACTTTTGGCAATTGGCACATGCAGCCCCTCATCTTTTAAATAGTTTTTATATTTAACATTTAGATTTTTATTAGTTTACTATTAACCCTTTGTTTTTAAGCAAGATTAAATATAACCTTTTACTTTCAAACTTTTTCATATTTTTTCTCACTTTTAAACTTTTAATCTTTGTTATTTTTTTAGTTTTACATTTTAGTTTTCAAAATTTTCAATTTTAGCCCTTTCGTTGTAAGAAATTTCACCGTTCAACGGTTTTAGCTCACAAATCGTTTACAAAAGTTCAAGTTCTTCAACAACAACAACGATTTCACCAACAATAATTCTATTTTTACGGTTTTCTTGATTTAGTAAAATCCCGCGAAATACTCTTGTATTTTTTCGGTTTAGTCAAGACTTGTAAAATCCTGTGAAATAGTTTTTTTTCCCACAACAACAACAATCACTTTACCTGCTTAAGATCCAACAAAATCATTCACACTTCATAATTCATAACTATTCATTCATTATGTCTACTCCAGTTAACACATCCTCAACAGAAATTCCAGTTGAAATTTCAGTTGTCAAGCAGAAATACGATGAGCTAGTCAAAAAGAGTCTGTTAACTAGGTCACAATTTGAAGGTCAACTCAAAGAGGAAATGTAGGATTTATTTTCGGTTTTAAAGGTGAAGGAAGGAAAAGAATATTGTCACGATGGATTAATTGGTACAAACCAAATAAAGTTTTTAAATGAAATTCTTTATAAACGCCGATAGTCAATTTAGACATTCACATGGTAAGCACCCAAATGCGCAAGTATAAGGGTAGATCTCCTTTGCTAATTCCAAAGTACATCAAGAAAGCTCAATCTGAAAAAAGCTCGTTAGTATGAGATCCCATTATGATACTTCGGATATGCAAACAGTTTTCGCCACGATGGGGGAAGAGTCAGTGATCTTGAAAAGGAGGTGATTCAACAATTGGATAAAGACAAAGTGTGAAACACATATAATTACACATATCAAAACAGTCTTTATGAAAACTTTCAAAACCACTATCCAAAACTCTTATCTTGATTCAGGTGGAACGCGCTTTTAAGAAGTGAGGAAGACAATGTGGAGAAAAAGTTTGTTATAGACAAAGCAAAACATTGCTTAAAAAAACGTTGGCTTTCTACCCATGTATAATTCCATTAGTTAAAGTAGACTATCTTTATAATGAAATGACAAACATCTTTAATCATTTTAGAAACAAATTTGTCATAGAAAAACATAAATCTTTGGGTTAATCATACTAGTTAGTGCAATTTCCTAACCCAAATGCTAAGAGTATGGAAGTTTTGATCGAAAATTTATTAATGCTCTTTCAAGACAAAACAATATGGACAGTCATGTTTCTATTCATGGAAACTAAAAAGAGAATTATTGAAGACATGATTTTGGAGTACGTTAATTCCTTGAAAAGGAGCTTGACGAACATGAATCAGAAAAGGTGATTTTCAACATTTATGATCTACTTCTCGAAGAGTGTGTGTCTAAAGATGTTACATTGTTCATATTTGCATTCTCTGTGATTTAAATGCTATTACTGAATTCCATGCATGTATCTTCATAATGTTCAAAGAATGTGAATGTCTTGCACAAAATGCTTTCGAAACAAACTGAATTGTTAACATAAGAAGTTCATTATAAGCTTTGAAGAGTTTTGCTAAACTTGAAAAAACACTCAATTGCTCTTAACTTTCTTTACAAAATTGTAAAGAGAACAGGTGAAAAAACAACCCAGTTTGCAAAGAAAATGCTTCAAATATGTATTTTCGAAAAAGAACATGAACAATATCATGAAATACAAAGATTGAATGCTCAAATGCAAGACAAAAACATGGTGATAAATGAGGTTAAGAAACTCATTCTGGTAACAAAGGAAAGTCTGTGGTAAAGCAGTTTGGTAAAACCATCTGTTGTTCGACACCCATATGTCAACGGTGATTCCAAATCTCAGTTTTGGAAAACCGACTCCTTTTTTCAAATTCTCCTGAAATGAGAAGTTTTCAAACAAAACATTAGGTTATTAAATATAGTGTCGTCCATGGTTATTTAAACCAGTCATCAAACGTGGTTTGCCTTAGAATAGAAACCAAGCCGATTCGACAACACAAAGGTGCTTTAAACCCAGGAATGTTTTTAGAATTGCCCTCCACCACAACACAAAATAGAACAAACACTCGTTGCCTCATGCTTCTAGGAATACTAATCCTCACATGTCTTACATCTTCAAGAGTAATTCAGCAATACTTAGTGTTAGCAGACCACAGCTTTAGTGCTATCAAGTTAAAGATTAGGTCGTGCCAAACACTAGTCATGTGAAGTTTCAAAGAAGGAATAGAAGGACCATCATAGGATTTATTAGTATTTCTAAGAAAACAAAGTCTGTAACTGGTGTAATGACTTTTCAAAACTCAGAACTTCAATTGCGATGCTGTTTGTGTGACTGTGGAAACATGTGTGTATTAATTCTAATCATGATGCTTGTGTTTCTCGATACATGAAAGCGTGAATGCTAGAACTAAGAAGCCTAATGTAGTGCCTATTAGGATGTTGAACCCCCAAAGTAATGTGAAACGGTTTGTAAATGTTAGTGTCAAGTGTCAAAGTCTTTTGTTATAGTCATGGATAGAAATTTATGGAATGTGTCTAAAGAAGAATGTTAAATGGGTAAAAATAGGTGTTTAGCAAAACACCCATCTGTTAGCCTGAAAATATGTTGGCTAATACGAAATTACACTAGTGTTAGCCTCAATTTTATTGAGTCAATAAAGGAAGCTCGTTCCCGTATTCAAGACCTCACTTCGGGGGAGATTGTTAGCCTCAATTTGTTGAGTCGAACAAGGAAGCTCGGTCACTCTACGATGGAGCTTCGGTCTTTAATTAGTTGATGTTGTAATAGGATAATATCGGGAATCGGGCTCGATAGATAAACTAATATTGTATATGTTTTGGGTTTAATCCCAAGCAAAACCCGAGCCCGAGTTCTAGTTAAATATCCCACGCGTCGTAGGGATATATATATAGATATTTTCTCTAAGAAAATATCAATCAATCTAATCTAACAAATATCTTCTCATATTTTCTAAAGAAATCTTTTCTTTTTCTCTCATCTCTCTCTCTTCTTTTCTCTCTCTACACCATCATCTCTCTTTCTCATTTTCTAGTTCTTGATCCGTGTTTGATTATATAAAGTGAAAGTGTAGATCGGGTTCCTACAATTGGTATCAGAGCCTCGGTCTTCATGAACTCGGAATTCAAGACCACAGCAATGAATAGTCAAGTTCAAAGCTGGTTCCAAAAGTTGTTCCTTAAGCAAACAAGACAGCTACATCAAGACAAGAGTTGGAATTACTATTCCACCATCACATAGCAATGCTATGGACAACAAGTAAATATATACAAAATCAAAAAAATTAGAAAATTTCCAAAAAAATTCTTCTCGACATGTCTCTTGGAATCGATAACATTTGCGTGCTTAGAAATGTCGATTAACATTGACAAGGGTGTGTAAATGAAGTTCGAGCGAGAGTTGCAAATAGTTTCAA
>BQNB010041323.1:0-32831 GCA_026074375.1 Tanacetum coccineum
GATGAAGACGTCCGATTTGTGAAGAGATGTGGGTATTTCTTTTTGAGTGAATCTTCACGTTCCCATGTAAACTCAGGACCTCTCTTGGAGTTCCAGCGAACCTTAACGAGTGGTATACGGCTTCTCTTTAATTGTTTGATTTCACGGTCCATGACTTCTACCGGTTCTTCCACAAAGTGGAGCTTGTCATCAGTACGTAGTTCTCCTAACGGAATCACAACTAATTCATCGGACAGACACCACTTCATATTTGACACGTGAAACGTGTTATGAACTTGGCTTAATTGTTGTGGTAGTTCAGGTTTATAGGAAACCGTTCCTACCTTAGGGAACACTTGCAGAATGATGTTGCCTTCCTCTAGTAAGGTTACGTAAAGGTTTACCTATTTGCCATGGTTACTAATTTGATTTTCCGAAATAAACGTATTTCATGGGTATGCACACAAAACTTTGCTTTTGTAAGTAGGAAATTGATTTCGACAGAAGTTTTGAGGTGACTACTACTCAGCATGGCATGGTACTTTCCTGAATTATACATAGGTGTATGTATATTTGAGGGCTAACGAAGCAATGCTTATTTTTGTCAAAATGGTGTTATAATTTGGCTTGCATAATAGAAAGTTAAGGTAAAGTTGATGATTTTTTATTTTTTTTACGATACATTACTTGATAGATAATTTGAAATCATTCGGGACAAAAGAAATTTAAGTGAAGGTACAACGAGAATTCCTAAAGGAATAAAGTCTAAGCGTTGATATCATCTTCTATGTTGTCAAGGTCTTGATTGGTTTCTTCTCCTCCTAAGGCATACGCCATTCCACGTGCTTCAGTACCTTCGGCTTGGTTTCCATGGTTTCGATTCTCCAATTCTGGGCAATCACTCTTGTAGTGCCCTTGACTCCCTCATTCATAGCAAGTGATGGTCCTTTGATGGTTAGCAGTAGTAGGATTCCAACAATCCCTCGTCAAATGGCCGACTTTCTTGCAGTTGGCGCACTTTACAGTGCACGGGCCATGGTGGTGAAACTTGCACTTATTGCACAAGGGAAGAGTTCTAGCATATTCTTTCCTTTCACCAGTCCCAACGGCGTAAGCTTGAGCCGCACTCTGTCTCTTGGGAAGTTGTTGGTCCCCCTAATTGTTCCCAGCATTAAACTCTAACTTTCTCTTCTGCTCAGCTTGTCTTTCAGAAATAGTAAGGACTTTTTGATCCATTTGATCATTGGCAAACTCAATTGCTTCCTCCATTGTCTTGGGTCGATATGACATTACATTTCCCCGAATCATATCAGGAAGTCCACCAACATATTTCTCAACTTCGTCCGATTCCTCAGGAAACATTCGTCCACACATCAGTGCAAGTTCTTGGAAACGCAGAGTGTAACTCGTGATATCAGTACCTTTCACTTTTAGGTTCCAGATCTCAATTTCCAACTTCTTGATTTCACCCCTTGGGCAGTATTTGACCGTCATCATCTTCTTCAATGCCTTCCAGTCCATGGCATAAGCAACATCTTGTGTAACAGCCTTCATGTGGGAGTTCCACCATGTAAGGGCATTCCCAGTGAAAGTGCAAGTTGCGAACTTAACTTGGTTCTCTGGAGCACAGTTGCTTATGTGGAACACTGATTCCATCTTTTCAAACCATTGGGATAACACAACTACCCCTTCAGTACCCTTGAAGTTAAGTGGGTGACAGTTCAGAAAATCCTTATAGGTACACTCACGCGGAGTGCGCGTAGGTCTTTCAGTTCCTGATCTTGAATTTTGGCTACCATCGCCATTCACACCGCTGTTCCTTAGTTGTTCTTGATTTGCGAGTGCTTCAGCGACTCGTGTTTCGATTAGCTGATTGATGGCAGCAGCACTCATTGGTGCATCAGTAGTAGTGCTAGCATTTCTAGCAGGATTGTTGGCGGTTCTAGCAGATGGGGCCCTTCTAGCAACTGGAGCTCTTCTGGCAACTGGAGCTCTTCTAGGAGGCATGATTCTTCAAAATCACAGAGTAATAATTTAAAATTTGTTCCATTCCAAAAGTCGTGTTTCAAAAGTGAAATGTTGTGAAATAATGTGTTGAGGTTGAGTATGAGTTTTAGACCATTGTGTTATTCGTAATGTTTTGAGAATTGTTCTAGTATTTATATAAATAACCCTTATATAAATAATTGTAGAGTATGCGTAAGGGAATGTAAGCATATATATGTGTATATATTTAAGACCCTTATAGTAATATACGTAGTATAATATGAACACGTATATGAATCATGTAAGCATCTAGTATAACCAACTAATGCAACTCGATAGTGTATGTCATGTATGCATCTAGTACAATTACTAATGCAAACAACTAGTATATGTATGTCCCGTGAAAACCTTTTGTATGATGCAATGTTTGAAAACGGTTATAGTCCAAGTAAAAACATTTGACCTGGTTCTCTATAACCTTGGCTCTGATACCACTCTGTAACACCCCCAAATTGGGTCGCAGCGGAATAATGTGTATCCGGGAGCGTTACATTACAGATCAATAGCACAAGATATGAGAACGACCTCAAAAAGAGTCGTTTAAAATACGATACATTGGATTTATTGAAATTCTCATATGAGGTACTGACTATCATCGACCAATTATGTCTCAACCGTTCTGTGATTTCTGAGTCTGCGTTCCTCCCATGGGTATCCTCAATCCAGTATAAATCTCCTGGGTCTCCTGTCCTGCTCTTCTGAATTGCCAGTAAGCTCAGTCACCCTCAGTGTTTGACTTCCCGTCGAGGGTCACTGTTGCAAACCTCATCGGCTAGTCTCTCTCGGAGGTATTATACCAGATCGTATCTCTGTCCCGTATAGCCGAACTTGTCCTCGGCTCCTCTGTTGTCTGGCTTCGGCCATCACCAGGAGTGCCGACAAACCCATAATCTACCTTACGACCTCCAGTAGGCCTAGGGACAGCAGTCGAAACTCCTCCCACCACCTCATATCTCGATGCGGGTGTTAGTAAGACATAACCTGCTTACGATTGGTGGTTAGTTCGGCCTTTCTTTTTCATTCTTCTCCTTTGGGAATATCCTCTATACAATAACAAATGGTCGAACTTGGTGGTGATGGGACAATTGAGTCTTGGTAGTGGTGATGATGGTAGTGCGGGTGCAGCTAAACACCTAACAAGGCGTTCCTCTGCAGAGGGTGGTGATAATGAGCATGGGTTGGTGAGGGATGGTGGTGTTAGGTAGGTGAGAAGTCTCGCTCGAATCCCTCTTCACACGGTGGCAAATTAGTAACGTGCCTTAGTCGGATTGATATCCTAGGCAGTGGTACGAATTGGTTCCATGTTGGTGGTGATGTTTGGTTTAGCCGCGGACTCATCGGTTTCCAACGGCTTTTGTCTCCTTAGAAGAGGGTCATGGTCGCAACGGGTGTAACAACAGAGATGGAGGAGCAGTGCTCTCCTCGCCACCCCTCCTTACTATCGCCCCTCCATCAGCTTTCTCTCTCTCCTCAGAACAGAAACCTTCCTCCTCCTTCAGAGAGCCTCCTCATCCTCCTCAGTTATCATCAGAGGAGTCTTATCATTCATCGTCGTCACATACATCAGTCTGGTTAGATCTACTGGACCATACTCAGAATCACTCCTCGGGATTCGAAAGGTCAGCAAGTAGCCTGGAGATAAGGTCATATAGATGATATCGTAGCAACAGCATACGGTGATCTCGCTCATGGGAAAATCCTCATCAGATGGGGCCAAGTACACGGGGGGTTACTCTGGTCCCTGGTACGTTAATCTGGCATGGAGCGGATGCCTGCTCTGGTCTCATTAAGGTTCCAGGCACGTAGTCGGTGATCCGGTGCTTAGCCTCGGGCTCCTAGAGTATAAAGACTGTCCACAGCCCTCAATCTAGCGGGTCCACATGCGATGATTATAGACGTTATGTAACCTCGGGATTGATGCCGAATCCGATGACATGACTGTATCGTATCTGTAACACTCAACAGAGTTTACGTATTGTAGTACATATATATGAACCGATAATCACTATACTTAATTATATTATAAACATGTTATAAGAACAGTGCAGAATCTAGTCATAACCAACTAATGCAACTCGATAGTGTATGTTCATGTATGATCTAAGTACAGCTTCTAATGCAAACAACATTTGTATAGGTATGTCCTCATGAAAACCTTTTGTATGATGCAATGTTTGAAAAAGGTTATAGTTCCAAGTAAAAACATTTGACTGGTTCCCCTATACCATTGGCTCTGATACACTCTGTAAACACCACAAAATTGGGTCGCAACGGAATAATGAGTATCGGGAGCGTACATTACAGATCTATTAGCACAAGATTGAGAACGACCTCAAAAAGAGTCGTTTAATATACGATACCACTGGCTTTATTTTGAAAGTGTTTGATCAACAAGCTCGAAGGCTTAAATAGTTCAACATTTGAATAAAAGATTCTAGATCATTACAATCCTCCCCGAAATATAATGACTCCAAATCTTTATGCATTGACACCACAAAAAGGACTATCCCAATGTATCTTGTGCACCTCGTGATCATTGACATGAGAAAATATCATGCTTAAAATTGTCAAACATTAAAGTTTTGGTGAATTCATAGGTTTGTGTAAATTAAAATGTTAAGGACAGTAGATTTCAAGAGTATGACTGATGCAACATATGCAACACATCATCAAATGTATTTACTTTTTTCCTATGCTCATGACTCCGAAGCTCTGACATGTTTGAATGCAATAAAAATATTGCCACATTGCCCGTAGTGATGTCTAACCCGCAACATCCGAATACGAAATGATTTATACATCCGTTTGGTTTTCACTCCGTGACACTAGTAAGAGATACTCACCCGGTATATGGGGATTTACAACACATATTCGATTCTATTTATAAACATTCGCGTCTCACACAAGTAATTGACAGTTCATGATAATGGGTTATCGCTACTTAGGCAATCACGTAATCATAGGGTAAATGTACACTTACGTACCAATAATTTGTAAAAACAAGCATGTTTCTCACCCAAAAAGTCATAATCATTTGATATATTGAAAACATGGGGTATGAATCACAGTAAGTATTGATAACGTAGAAGCCCAAAGCAGTGGCATGAAAAACGATGCAAAAGACTTTATCCGCAAAACATCATGAATAAATTAATTACATATTCACTAAACGGAAAATAATAATATAAATACTTGCAATCTTGTCCCTAGTGTGTGCTTGAGTTATAAATGAATTAAATGACATTTGAAAACAATTCCTCATTTTAAAATAGTCAACTTTATCGGGTCAACGCGGTCAAAATATATGTATATAATTTATGACTTTGGACATTTAAGAAACTAGGTGGTACATACTTTAATTTATTAGTTTAGGTCAGGCCTTGGTTTGGTCTCTAAGTGCGTTAAACAATTCGACGAAATATTAACGTTTACTATTCAAGTTAAACATTTAAATCACTAAGTTTTTCGACATGGAGCACGTCTTAGGATTTTAAAACTACATTTTGTTTCGTTGTTTGACGATATTAAAAAGTAAAGTATATTTTGGAATCTTCGCCGCGCGGGTATAGTCTACGACTTTCATTTAATAAGTTTTGGTTAAAAACGTCGTTTGGATATTTAAAAATGGTGTTAAACATAGGCGGGTCGCGAGGCTGTTTTTACACTTAGCAATATTTAGTTTATTTCAGCTTATAGTGCTTACGAGGTCTGAACTTTGAACTAAGTTTTCGGCTTCGTTACTCAATGTTAAAACAAGGTAAGAGTAGTTTTGAAAACTAGGCTAGGTCTATTTCAACATACCTTTTATAAGTTTTGGGGGCGGAGGTCGTTAAGAGGGTCGAAAATGAGGCTAAAGTAGAGGGTGTCGAGCAGTACTAACTGCGTGCCAACAGTATTAACTGTGTGGCAGCAGTACTAACTTTGGACCACGATTTCGAGTTCGTTTCTCAACCATTTTCCGTGATTCAAGTTCCTAAATGAAGCTCACCATGTCATCTGCAAAAAGCCCCCAAGTACTGGCCTTATCTATCAGCTTAATTGAGTCGTTTTAAGGCCTAAAACCGACCTACCAGGTTGTTATATACACACCAAGTAATAAATTTGTACACTTATTTCCCGTTTCGTTATAAGGTGTTAGGGGCTAAAACTTTGCATGAACACTACTCCTATAACATGTTAATGAATGATAAGATTGAAATTGTCATTGGTCAAGTTTGTATACGGGTTTCTCAATGATCCCGTATACATCAGAAACTTTATAAATAACAGTTTCTGTCGTCAACTTTAAGCCCTTCTAACTTCGTCGTTACTTGACGAAAACTAGTGGTTCCAGGGGCAAAGTCACTATCACATGTTCTATATTCGAAAGTAATTAAGTTTCGGTTTTTATTCACAATTTCTAGTGGCCGAGCAATGTACTTAAAGTTACATGATAGGCTGCGTGTTTTAGACTATCAGTACACATACGTTTTCTTTTCACTTAACCAACGCGTCTAAGCTACTAATGGGTTAAGTTCTACACTTAATACTCTAGCATAAACATGGCTCATATCTTATTAGTCACTTAACAAGTTTTATAAAGGTTTTCATTGCTATTCGAGTGGTATATCAGAAGGTAACCAAAACTGTTTCGTTTAAAGAATTTCAAGCACACCACTATGACATGTGAATTGTATATATAAAAGATGATTAACAAAGAAGGATAGCTCACAAGGCTCAAGGACGAACGTGTAGGAGGCTTGACTCAACGAATGACTAAACCCTTTACCCCTCACGAATACAACTCGACACCCAAACCAATATTAACCGCGACTACTTGTACTCCCTTGAACCCGTATGCTTGGTTTGCTGCCTTGATATGCTCGACCAACAGGAACAATGAAGACAAAGAAAACTAGTTAGGGTTTTTAGGGATTTAGGGTTTGTTGTGATGGGTGATGTCGTGAGGTTTTCTTGTGTTTGATGGAGCAACAAGGCTGCGTGAGGAGTGAAAACTTAGCAGAGTTGGACGTGGGTTTACTTTGGTGCAAACAAGAATGATAGCCATCTTATTTATACACAATATTGAGGAAGGTTTACTAGTCAAAAAGGGACTCACATGAACATGTAATTGAAAATCAGGAAAGGCATCTTGCACAGGATTAAAAAGGGGTTTACTATTGGATGCTTGGAAGCAAATTCAAGGAGGGTAGCAGTCTACAAGTCACGAGTATGTGTATGTTTAAGAGAAAAGGGTGTTGGGCTTTTAACCGGTGGATAAAAGAGATAAAAGGGGACTTGGAATTCTCATGGTTATCTTAATGAAATCCAACGTGAATTCTTGCATGTGTTGGAGGAAAAAGTCAGCATACATACTAGTGTGTAGGAATACATTAGTTTTATTCTTAGGTTTTATATTGTTCCTTAATTTACAAAAGTTAAGTTTGGTGTATTTTGTTTTAAGAGTTCTCGTTTGATCAATTTATAAACATGACCAAGTAACTTCATTTGTCGACTAAAGATTAAATGACGGATATGAAAAGGTTTATGCAAAGTCTTAATGAGTGTGTTTGACGTTTCTAGCAAACGTTGGATTTTGATCTCACACAATTTTAACTAACATGTTTCAAATGGACCTAAACACATAAAATGTTTCAACTAGTAAGACATTAGAATTACTGAAGTTAAAATATGACCTGAAAAACACGGGGTGTTATAGATGGTAAGCTAATCTTCATGGTGATAATGAAATGGGTTATCTGGTAATAGCAATATGGTTCTTATGATGGTAAGAGTTTTGTTTATAAGGTGGTAGCTTACTAGATGGTAGTAACTTAGTCAATTACAATAGTAAAATGGTTCTTTAAAGTGATAGTGAAATGGTTTAATAAAGTGGTTGTAAAATGTTTGAAAGGCTATTAATAGTTTAGGAAGTGACTTGCATCAATAAGTAGAGATTTTAAGTAAAATCGACGAAGTTTTCACGATTTATTAATTTGATAGATAATTTAAATCATCCACAAATACAACGAAGGTTTAAATGAAAGTACGAATGCGAAATCCTATAGGAAATAGAGTCTAAGAAAGAAAATTCCAAGTTAGGTTTTAATAGGTAAGACGGGTCACAAGATGATGTATGATAAAATGAATATGCAATCATGGCAGGGATGAAAACATAACATGGAGAAATAGAGTGCATCATGGCATAAATAAATGATATTAAAATATCATATAAGATAAATTAATGTTTAGATAATGTTTAGGACATACGAGTTTATAGTATTACCTTGCCTTAAGTATAGATGATCCTGTGCACTCAAATGAGAGATGAAAATTTATCAAGCATAGAATCTACTACGCCCCTTATAGCTCCCCATCCTAAACCCAAACCCCCCTACCTCCCTCGTAACCAATCCCCCAATCCCGAACGCACACACGCCCCCCAGCCAACCCAACCAACAACCCGATCCCCTCGCCCCCCTCCTCTCCCCCCCTAATCCTCACCCCACTACTGACCAACCCTCGCCCCAAGTATACACATCCCCCAACCCCGGGGCGCCCTCACAACTCCGCCCCCCCCCCCCCACCCCCTCCTAGAGAACACCCCCCCCCCCCCTACCGCCGCCCCGGAGCACAGCCCCTAACGATCAGTGTTGGCGTTAGTCGGACAGAACAAAATTTTGTTCGTTCACCGTGCTAATATTTTATTGATTTTTGGGTAGATGAAAATTATGATACATGTAATGCTTCTCTTATCTTGCAACATAAGCTAATAGGATTTGTCTTTTTATGTATGCTATAGTGTTACTTATTGAGGTTGTGTGGTTGACCTTCGATGGGGAGGGGATACTGTCGGGATTAATTAGTAGCTAATGTGGGATTATTGTGTGTATTTTGTGATATTTTGCCATGTAAAATGACCATTATTCCCTTCAAAGATTTGAAAATATGTTACGGGTAAAAAATAGTCACAATAATACAATACAATGGGCGACATTTGAATGAAAATGTTTAATGACTGAATGGGATAAAAATAAAAAGATGGGCTACACACAACCGCAAACAAAAAGTGTCAAGGTAGTTGACTTTTAAGGCATTAGCCCCGATAAAGCAATATTTAGCACAAAACATTAACAGGTGCACTGTAAGAAACATATTTTGAATGACAGTTTTGTTCGAGTTGGTTGAATGTTTGGGAAATAATACGTGTCTGTTGTTCTATGTGGGGGGGTGAGGTGCAATCACCCGGCACCTCACCAACCACCTGATCATGTTCGGCTATGAATGTGGAGGGTTATTTATTACAGGTTTACATAAAGGTCACTAACTTTTATCCAGTCTTTGGGATATTATTTCCCATTCGCGAAGTCATCAAATCGTTAATTCAATACTTTCAAAAACATGACTGAATGGGAAAAATAAAAGATGGCTACACACAACCGCAAAAAAGTGTCAAGTTAGATGACTTTTTAAGTCATTAGCCCTAAGCAATATTAGCACAACACATTAACGGTCACGGTAAGAAACATATTTTGAATGACAGTTTGAACGAGTTTGATGACTGAATGGGAAATAATCCGAGACTGATAAAAGTTTGTTGTATCTTGCCGGCTCACAACCGATGTTACAACCTTCTGAAAGGTCGAGGAAATTACCAAAGTCAAAATATGTTTGCTATATCTTGTCGGAGGCGTGGCCGATGTTGTAGCCTTCAAAAGGACTGAGGTATAATAATGTTGCTTAATTTTTGTCTTACTTTGTGCCTTAAAGAGCCTAAGGGTATATGGTGCAAATAAGATTGGTCTATTCATGTCTTAAAGAGCCTTCGGGTATATGACATGAATGGTGCCTTGCTTAAGTAGCCTAATAAAAGCCAAATTTTGGTTGCCTCGATGTGGATTTAATTCTTGATGACATTTGATCTTTTGAAAAGGGCTAGGAGCTAATTATTGCGTTTTTAACCGTTACACTTTATTTTTGGAATTAATAAGTATCGAAACAAGTCTTAAAGAGCCTACGGGTATATAACTTAAGTAAAATCTTGAGATACAAAAGTAGGATTTGCGGGAGGAAAAGTAAGTACACAATTAATATTTATGAGTAGTGATTTTAGGGATCAAGACTTGTAAATAACAATGATCATTGTTTTTAGACTTAGCATGGGAAATAGTGCAAAAATAAGGGGATGATGAAGTTATCTTAAGACATCATTAATTGTGTTTTATTTGTTTCTATGATCCAAAAAATTCCCAATGAAGTATGAAAACAGTACATTATGACACCACAAAAGTTTGTAGTAGTAATTAATTATCAAGAAAAAAATCATAAAAAGAGAAAAATCTTTGAAAATAGGAAGTCGGGTGTTTTATAACTTGTGATCTCTTAACTCTTTCAACAAAAATCTTTGCTATTCAAAGGTTTAGTTTGGGGAATTTTCGAGGTATTTGGTTATAAGGCATGTGATATTGCGTGAGGACACACAATCGTTTAGTTTGGGGAATTTTGATAAGTGTAGAATACACATATCCGTTTTGTACCTAAAATGACCCAATTAAACCCAAAACAGACCAAAAATGGCAAAAATATGCTTGTATTTGTGTTTTGTGTATGCAGGAATGGATAAATCAAAAATCACAAGAAAACAGTCAAAAACGGGCAAGCACGGACACGAGAATCAGAAGAGTACAAAAAGAAGCCAAAGGATCAAAAGCCGAAGCCAGAAATATCAAAGCCTCAGTCAAAGATAGTCAATCATGGTCAATAAAAGTCAACAAAGTCCAAAAATATCCCCTCTCCTCTTAATGGGCCTGAAATACCCCAAATGGGCCTTGCCCGGATTCATAAGCCCAAAACTTTAGGCCATTTCCTTTTATATCAACCACAAGGGCTAAACTTGCAATTTTCTAAAAGTTATTTATAACTAGAAAATAAGAAAAGGAAGACAAGGGCCAAATGTGTAAAACCCCAAACCTATAACCAATTTAACTGTCAAATTTGGGCGCCAAACCCATTTACTATTCACCCGTCTCTAACATTTTACCATCCAGTCAAAAATAAAGGGCTTATGGAAATTAAAGGGCTATATGGTCAATTAAGGAGCTCATAAGTGCAAGGCAAGGGTCAAATTAGTCTTTCCAAGGGATTCATTAGCTCAAGATCAAGCTCAAGCCACGTTAGCCATGGTGAAAGCACAAATATAGGTGGGTTTTTGCACTAAACTCACTCACAAAGGAAGCACAAGCTGTCACATCAAGGAATGACAGCTTGGCAATCCTTGAGTGCACAATTTGATCAAACGGCTACAATTGAAGCTCAAATGATTGGGAAATGAATGGCAGAGATTGAAGGATTGAAGAGCAAGGCAAGAGGGCTAGAATCTTCTCCAAAAGGCTATAAATAGAGCACACTTCTCACACACACACGATCGAGTTTTTTTTAGTAATTTTTAGTCTAGTTTAAATTCGTATTTTTCTTAAATGTAATTTTTCCTTTTTTAAGTAATGTAATCAGTTTCTTTAATTAATGAAATTCAGTTTTTAGTATTTTAAATCTCATTTTTAAGCTCTCATTTAAAGTCATAAGCTCTCTTAATAAGCTAATTTGTCTCAATAAGCTAATAAGCTCATTTAAAGCTCTTTCAGTCTATAAGTTAAAATAGAGCTTATTGAATTCAGTATTAATCTTACCTAAACCTTAAATCAGTTTAATCTATCATGGATCTTATTGGATTATAGCTTTTGGAAGGGGATCTTAACTTGGAAGAGATCCCAAGGACTTACCCTAGCTTATCTAATAAGCTAGGGAGCTTGTAGCTAAAATACAAAAGACTGCTTTATTGGTCTTATGTTAGCTAGAGGAGTTTGTAAGTCTCTCTTTCATTTTCCTTTAATTCTAGCTTTAAATAATGATATCATTGCTTTCTATATTTAGATCTGCTTATTTGCTTGTTCTATTTGCTTATTAATCCTTATTTGAGTTTTATCTAGCTAAATCATCTTAGTTGTTTATCTGTTTTCAATTCTCTTAGTTTAAATCATAGATTTTCATATTATTGTCTTAAAAACCTCTAAAAAACCAAAAATATAGTAAAGTAGCTTAAGTCTTAGATTATTGCTTATTTAGTTGTTAAATCATGCTTATTAAAGTAGTTTTAATCTGTTAATTGTCTGGTATTAAGCACTTGTTTACTAGATTTCAAAGTAGTAGCTTAATCATAAATGTCTTAGTCTTAAAAGTGTGTTTGGCTTAAGTGTGTTTGACCTCTAAAAGTCAAAATTTCTTGTGCAATTTGCTTGAGTCAGCTGAGTTTTCATTTAAGATTAGTTTTCATTTAGTTTTTATAAGTTAGAGTTCAAAATTTCAAAAGATATGGCTTATTATCTTTGTTTTTACACCAGGACAGTTTTTGACTATCTTTTTGCTTGTAAAACTGTGATCCAAAGCCCTTAAGGCTTAGATCTTGCTTGAATTTTGTTTTTACACTCTATTCGAGTGTGTCTTAGTGCAGGATTTCCCTTAGGAAACCTGCACTCTTGGTTTACACTTGTGCAAAAGTGCACCAGTACTAACAATAAGTTAGTACTGCTGATACTTTACACTACCAGTACTAACTAAAAAGTTAGTACTGCTTTCACAAGTTAGTACTGCCACCTTTGGCTTAATTTTTGGTTAAGTAAGAGTAGGATTTAGGTTTATAAATTCAAGTTAGAAGTAATCTAGATATAGCTTAATATGGTTTAGGTTTTAGTTTTTAATTTACTGCTTATTTTCTTAGCTTATTTCAGCTGTTTAAAATAGGAACTTTGCATCAGCAGTACTAAGTTAGTTAGTACTGCTGATATTCAAATCCCAATTTAAGCCAGTAATTGTAGGATTGATTAGCTTATCTTTTAGCATTTTAAAGTCTAGTTATAGCTTAATATAGAATAAGTCTTAGATTACATTTTCTAGCTTATTTACATAGCTTATTTTTGCTGTCAAAAAGTTAAAAAGCCAAAAACAGTACTTAGGAATTTTAAGGTTTTAATTTGTTAATTTAGCTTATGGGCCTAGATTTTATAGCTTAATTAGATAGATTATAAGTAGTTTAATAAGTCCTTAAAGTTTTAGAGTCTAGTTTAGCTTTTTAAGCTTTTAAGCTCATTTGGATTTTGTACTATCTTGCTTATTTTCTGAGTTTGCTTAGTTCATGCTAAATTTTAGTTGTTTAAAAGCATTTTTAGGTTAGATTTCTTTGCATTTTTAGAGTAAGCACATCATAAGCTCATTAGAACTTCTTTCCTTTTACATTTTGAACCAGTGTTGAGTTTTTTATAGCTTATTTTCTAAAACTAAGGGTTAAACCCCACTTTCTGAGGTCAGTTTAAAAATAAGCTCTTATTGAGCTTATTTGTTATTTTCAGACCATAGTGCTTTTGTTAAAGTTGTTCCCCCTAGCTTCCCTTACAACTTTGCTCTTTTAAGTTTTTAGTGATAAGCACTTTTTGAATTTGAGCTTATAATTGGATTTAGTTTGTTGTCGTGGTAAGTCCTCAGGGACCATTTCTGTAATTTTTCTGTTTTAGTTGTTTTCCAGTTAATCCTTGCCCGTTAAATGTTTTAGCCCGTTAGTCTTTAAGTCTTTTACACAGTTAGTCCCTAAGTTAGTTTTTTTTATTTAGTTTATTAAGTTTTAATTAATAATTAGGGTTAGGTTTTAATTAGTTTAATTAAACTTTTATAAAAAGATAAAAATTAGGGCTTTTATTTTTAACCTGCAGTCTCACTTGTTTTAGTATTAAGCTCAGTTGTTTGTGACTCAATGATTTTATTCCTAATGGCATATTCATCTAACCCTGCAAATGATATGTTAGCTCTTGGGGTTAAGAAGTTCCCTGTTATGGGAGGAGGAATAGATTTATACCTATCTGCTTTGGAAGACCTATCATTAGCTAGTGTGGACTCTGCATCACTAGATCTGCCATCAAAAACACTAAAACTATTCTCACTATCAGTTTCATGATTGCTACTTAATTCATTTAATTATGTGCTATATCCTAAACAAGTTTTATCTCTAGCACTCATTTGACTGTTAAGTATTTCATCTAGATTTTTTGATGATTCTTCCCATTTTGCAATCTTATCTTTTAACTCATCTCTTTCCTTAACAACCTTCTCTAATTCCAGATTTACATTGTTAATTTTTATTTCTCTACATTTAAGCTCATAGTTTTAAAATTCATATTTCTCACCCCAAGCCAATTCGTTCTTTTCATGTCCAAGAATCGTAGATTCTAGTGACTCTAAGGCTATCTCATAACCACTGATTTCTAGTTTTGCTTTGTTATGTTTTTCTCTTTCAGTATCATAGTTCTTTTAAAGAGTTTTAAATGATTCAAGACATTGTTTACAACATTTTTGTAACTCACTGTCAGAAGAACTTGATGAGCTTGAAGAGGAGATTACCATCAAAGCATAGTTTACTGGTTCTACTTCAAAATCATTACTCCAGTCATAGCCTCCTAGACCATCTTGAGCCACCAGTGCCTGTGATGAAGATTCATTTGTTGGTGCATTGCTCCTGCCATTGTCACCATAAGATCTTCTCCCTTGATTCCTTTCAGATCTGCATTCTCTAGCAAAGTGCCCCTTTTTGTGACAGTTGTAGCACTCAATCTTTGACTTATCAAGAGAAACAGGTCGTTTTTCTTTGAAGTCCAAGTTCCTTCCTGTCCTTTGAATGAACTTCTTTACTCTGACAGTCAACATAGCCACCTGCCATCGAAGATCCAATTCTTCCAAGTCATCTCCATCCATCTGCTAAAAATCCTTATTCTCAAGTTGAGGATTGGTTGTTGGTTGTGCAAGGAAAGAGTAAGCTACATCATGAGCACATAGAGTAGATGGAACTTGATTAATTCCACCAGCAGTACTAACCCCAAAATCTCCACTGGCAGTACTAACTTCATTAGTACTGCTAGTGTTCTTAGAGGAGAGAAAAGCCAAATTCTAAGAAGCAGAGTTGGAACCTGAAGACCTTTTTAACGCATCTTCATAAACCCTAAGATTGTTGTAAAGGTCATCAATATCAATCCCATCAATGTCTGGCTTATTTCTCATGATGAGGGTAATCTGATTCCATGAAGAAGGAAGACTTCTAAGGAACTTCTATTAATATCTTCCTTTGATATTGGAGCACCATGAACTTCCAATTGACTTATCAGTTTTTGAAACCTATCATAAGCTTTGTCTAAGCTTTCATTTGATGCAGTAGAAAAATTTTCAAACTGATGTTTTAGAACATTTTTTTGCATCTTCTTGGATTCTATATTACCACCAAACCTCGATTTGATTGCCTCCCAGAGTGATTTAGCATCTGCAACATTGTGAAACTTGAGGAGGTATTCATCAAGTATTGCTAAAAGCAAGATGCTTTTAACTCTTTCCTGATTCCTTCTAGCAGCCAGTTATTTGGCAGTCTTAGGAGCAGGAGGGGCAGATGTTTCTTCAATTATTGGTGCAGGCTCTTCTTCTAGATCTCCATTGACAATAACATCCCATAGGTTATGGTTTGTATGACAGATGTATTGTCCCATTTTCATGCTCCAAATATCGTACTCTCCCTTCCTGATGATAGGGATCTTCATTGCAGTGATTATGGGTGGAGGAATATCTTGTTCTGCCATCTTACAATTGAGTTCTTCTTATTCAGAGTTTCCACACAAGCTCTGATACCACTTGTTGGATCGTTTTACTGAATAGATCTTAACCTTCAGCTTGCAAAGAGTTTGCTCCTTTAGATAATTCTAAAGCAACAATAATGAAACACTGAGTAAACACTATTGATTATGCGGAATCTAATCAATAATGCTAAGAAGAACAATATTGAATATCACAAAAGAACTTTTATATTAAACCTTGAATCTGCCTAGGTTACAGATTACAAGCTATGATTACTATTCGATCTCTATGATCTGTGTAGAACTATATCTACTAACTATGCCTAGGGTTCCTTTTATAGACTAAGGAAACCCTAATGGGCTTTACAAAACGCGTATAAAGATCATGCATATCCTTTCCTAAGATATCTCATGCATATCTCATAAACGGTACTAACTATTTTATACTAACGGTACTAACTATCTGACCAGTACTAACTATTTTGTACTGTCAGTACAAATTACAACTAGCGGTACTAACTAATATAACTAACGGTACTAAGTCAGGAATGCATAATTCCCAACAATCCTCCCCTAAACATGATTGTTGAACTTGTTTAACTTCATGTTTCTTCAGTTTACTCTTCTTGAACTCTTGGAGGATGTATCCAAACACTCTGTCAAATCTTGATCTTGATCTTTGATAATTTTGACATCTTCAGCTATCCATCTTTATCAGCAACATGTCTTCTCAGCAACACAGCAACATCCAACTAAGTTGGCTTTGTAGTTTTTGGCAAACTACCAGCCATTAACGGATTTGATATTCCTTTACCAGTAGCCGTTTGCTCTGGGATAGCCAATTCTTCATTGTAAACAACAAGGTGAATTGATTGTTCTTTACCATGAGGCCGTTTGCATATAGAACTAGTCAATGCTTCATTTTTAGTAACAAGGTAGATTGATAACCTTATTGTTTTTAGCAATACTATTCAGCTATCATACGGATTTGAGATCTCTTACCAGTAGCTTGTTTGCTCTGGTGTTAGCTCAACTCTTTGTTTAAAAAACATGGGGTGTTGTTTACCATTACTCAGTCTTTTGGTAAACCTATTCAACCATAAACGGATTTGAGAAGTCTAATACCAAAGCCTGTTTGCTTTAGAATAGCCAGGTCTTATTGCCTATATTAAGCATGGTGAAACTGATGACCATTTGTTCGTTTGTGTGGTGAGTAAGCCAACACCCAAACCCTTCTCTCTTTCTTTTTTAGTCCATTAGTTTACCAAAAAATATGCTCACTACTACTGATAAATTCATCACTTTCTATGCCCAGCTGCTTCTCAATCATCTTTAGGTTTATAACAAAAGTTCATCCTTTGTGCCATCTAAAAGATTCATCTTTAGCTCATTGGCAAGCATCTTTTGACAAAGATTATGTCCTATCTGCTAAACATTTGAAATAGTAGATGCCTCCAATGTTAAACAATGTACTGCACATTTATCATATACCTCCTAACTAACCATTTTTGTTGAAGTGTGTAAGCTTCCAAATAGCAATCATTCATTGAGGATGGTGGATCAAACATAGTCCTGAGGTCACTCCAAAGCACTATGTTATAAGCATCTTCAGGCCTATTTGTTCCATACTTTTGCATTACCAACCTGTATAGCTCTATAAGATCCTCTCTTGTAAAGTTTTAATCATAGCTCCAAAGCTCATGTAGACTGTATCAGCTCTATTTGCTCTCATTATCTGATAAATACTTCTTTGAACTTGCTGATGACTATTTCCAATTTACCACAATATTAGATTTTGTAGCCAAAGGAGTAGGATTCATAGCTTCCACTGATTCCTCTATATCAGTCTCTGAATCTCCTTGTGCATTCTTGTTAACACTTATACCTTTCCTAGCCTTTTGCTTCTTTCTTTTTCCTGTTCTTTTTACTGGCTCTTCTTCCTTTACTTCAGCAACTTTTCTTCTTATAAGCTGGGAACATATTTATTCATCAATCTTTTGTTTCTTTAAAGTTTTTTTTGAAGCTATTCTCGTATCTTTTCAACTTTGCCTTTGTAGCTTAAAAATCATAGGAAAACAAAAGTGTCAATCCGCTGAAACTATACTTATCAAACTCTTCTTTTACTCTTCAAACTCAACTTCTGTAACTGAGAAAGCTTCCAAGTTCTTGATTCTTCAGGTAGTTTGAAGTACTTCTTCAAACGTGACTGGGTCTTGGGTTTATTTCACTTTGCCTTAACTCTTTCCTCTGCATAGTAATTTTCTTTTCTTTGATTCACCATTTCTACCCATTATTTTTGCAAAGAATTTGTTCAGGCAAATCCTTTCCCAACAAATCTTTTGTCAACTCTGCATTTGCTTCTAGCTTGGCTCTAATAGCATCCCAATCTTCTTCAGTATAATATTGAGCTTCAAATTGAACTTGAGCTTTTCTTTTCTTTTGTTGTTTTGATAATGCTTCCTCTTCTGCCATTCTTTTGGCTACCATTTCATCTAAATGAATCTGCTTTGCAACTTCTTCATCCATTTGAGCTTGCTATTTTATAGCCTCTTTCCAAGCCTGCTTCCTATGATCTTAATTTGTTCTTTAGTTTGTTGAGTAAGCTGGATATCCTCTTCAACCATTGGAGCCCTTTTTCCTTCCCATTTGACACCTTTTACTAGCTGTATCAGAATCAACTTTAGCACTACAGTACGAACCTCTTTTAATACCAGTATTAATCTCTTCTTCAGCTCAATCCAGTATTAATATTAGCCTGGAGCCTACTGACCTTGCTCTCCTACTTTATCTCTTGCCCTTATCTGTTGCTCTTTACCTTGCTAACACACCCCTAAGAAGCAAACCTTTGACAATGTGTTGGCTTGCATCTAAGATTTGTAGGACTGATATCTTCTTCTTGAGCACCTCTCCGATTGCTTTTATAGGGTAGTAACAAATCTGTTGACTTCTAATTTTTTTTCATAGTATTCTTGCCAATGAACACTAGAGGATCATTCATCATTATCCTGTATTATCCTCCCTGATCCTTAGTTCTTCACCCTCTTTTGATTCAGATATTACCACTTTCTGTGTCTTTCTTTTTAATGCCTTTTCTAGAATCTTTACCCTTTTAACCAATGGATGACTGCCTTTCCAGAAGTTGGTCTTTTCTGTTTTTTGTCTTTTCTTTTTTTTTTTTTTGACTCGAACGCTGTACCAATCACTTGCACCCTTTTGTGGGCGTTTTGTGGGGTTTTTTGTTGATATTTTTCCTTACTTTTTTTTATGCTATTTTATTCTATTTTTTTGTCTTTTCTTTTGCTTTGTGTTGTTATGCATGCGTCTGTTGTCTCCAAAGTTTCAATCCTGGTTACCAAGCCTAGGTAGACCATATCCATCAATTCTTAGTTGCATAATGTCCTTAGCATTTCCTGGTGTTTTCCTTCAAGGAGAGGTGCTTCATTGGGACATAGGTGGTGAAAAACGGTGGTGATTAATGTGGTGAATGGAGGTTGGTGAATAGTGGTGGTCATGAGGTGGTAGGGATGGATGTGGTGGTGATGGAAGTCGGGTTGGTGGATGGATGAGGTGGTGATGGATAGGTGGGTTGAGATGTGGATTGATATTGGCTATCAACAAGTGTAGTATGGGGGTTACAAGCTGGTATGTGGCTGAGCCTTCACATTGACCACAGCTGCCCCTGCCAACATTTTAGCAGGAAAGCAAGTGGTACTACCAATATCCGTTGCATAATCCTCCTTTTTTTCATGTTTGCAAAATCTTTGTGGTCAAATACGGGCTAAAAATTCCTTTATTTTTAGTTGTAATATCCAAATAATTTGTTAAAAAACTTTGGGATGATTACATTAAAAAATTTTGTATTACTCTCTATGTTTATGAACCCATCCCATCAAAATATTTAGAAAAAAATTATTAAACCTATTGATAGATCGACAGATTAATGCAGAGATATGAGTAGCATAGTACTAGCCAAATTATTAATCCCATCCACCAGAACTTAGGCTTAAGCAGTGTTAAAATATGTGGATAAGAAATTTTCCATTGGGGTTGTAAAAAATTTCTTTTTACAAAAAAGTTAATTTACCCTTAGTAACATAACCCAATGTGGTCTAATCAAGCATATATTTCAGCCTTCAGTAAATTATGTATTTCCTTGTTGCATCTGCCAGTTAAAGTTTTACTTCTGCCAGATTGATGCCTCAGTATAGTTTGACTCTTTAGAGTCTATAGATGCTATTAATTGTTGAGTCCCATTAGCAAGTGTTCTGATGTGGCAGTTTGCCTCAGAACTGTTTGGAATAGGAGTCATAGATAGTAGGATTTATGGTTAAGGCATTCTGAGAGATGTACCTTTAAAGGAAATCTACTACCTCAGTGAAACCAACACTTTCATTTGATTTCTTCAGGAAAGCAACCATGTTATGTTTGTCTGAGTACTTTAGGTTGGCCATATGGACTTGTTGATGAACAGAAATTGTAAGAATTTAAATTCTAATCCTAGGTTTGATTCGAATGAATTACTAAGTGCTGGTAGAGAGAGGGAATGGAGTTTTTTAGCGTTTAATACAAGGTTTTCTTGATCTGGACTGTGTGTAAAGAAGTTTCTTTAGAGTAAAGATAGATATTTTATTGAAGAAGTGCAGTAAGAGTATATTTATCTAAAATAGAAAATCTATTATGTTAGAAGTACGCGCCGTAAAAATAATCTCTATCCCGGTTATTATTAAAATAAGAAAAGTCTAATTTTCACCACCAGCCACCAAACTGTCTTACTACCAGTATTAAAATTGGTCTACCAGTACTAATTATTAGGTCTACCAGATAAACTATAGGACTTACCAGCATGAACTTATAGACTACCAGAATTAACTTTAAGTCCACATAATTAATAAGTAGTCCACCAAAATTAACTTGTAGACTACCAGAATTAACTTATAGACTACCAGCATTAACTCTAATACTTAGTACTTATAGACCATATATGAGTAGAATTTGCCAACACTGCATCTATCCATCCTCAAATCTATGCTTATCAAATGCTACAATATACCATGAACTTGAACTAACTATATCCTAACTACCAGCATTAATACCCTAGCTGTATTAATGTAAACTAGAAGTAGTTACTAGTCTTTACAAACTTTACAATTTAACCTCCCCTCAAATGTAACTACAGATTTAACATTTACAATGTGATCCACTAAAAAGTTTAAACTTAGGATGAAACATCAAATCCCTTTAGTGAGATAGGCTGCAACATATCTTTGAGTCTGTGTGAATCTTGAGAACATCTATCCAATCTCTTCTCAATAACTCCACTGATTGAAGTGATATCGAATCTCAATGTGCTTGGTTCCTTTTGATCTTGTGTATTATGACGGGATTCTCTTGTATCGAACACATTATTGGTGCTCTCATTGTCAATATGGATTTTGGTGTTCATGAAGTTAAAGCCATAATCCATCATTTGGTTTTGTATCCATAGTACTTGCCCACAACAATGAGCAGCTGCAACATATTCTGCCTCAGTAGTAGAATTTGCCACAATTGTCTGCTTCTTGCACTGCCAAGATATGAGTCTTCTACCAAGAAATTGACATCCACCAGTTGTTGATTTCCTGTCAAGGCTGGCTCCTGCATAATCACTATCTGAGAAAGCTTCTAGTTCAAAAGGGGAATCCCTAGGATACCATAACCCTAGTTTGGGTTGATGTTTGAGATATCTAAAGATCCTCTTTACAGCATGTAAATGGGAAGCTTTTAGAGTGACTTGAAACCTTGCACATGCACAGACAGCAAACATGATGTCTGGCCTTGATGCAGTCAAATACATCAGGGAGCCAATCATTGATCGGTATTCATGTACATCTACCTTTACACCATCTTCATCTTTAACCAAGGGCTTGTTTGACTCAATAGGAGTAGTAGCTGTTTTTATGGAGCAAAAAATAAACTTCTACATGCTTGTCTTGACTAATGAAGATTCCATCAGGTTGTTGCTTCACCTGTAGTCCCAAAAAGAATGTAAGCTCTCCCATGGAGCCCATCTAGAATCTTTTGTGCATAACTTCTTCAAATTCAGTACACATAGACTTCTTAGTAAATCCAAATATGATGTCATCTACATAGACTTGGACCAACATAATGTCACTCTTGTTCTTCTGATTTAACAAGGTTTCGCTCGTCTGTATATCGGATCCCTCTTCTATAACTCATTCTCCAACAAGAAAGAGGAGGAGTGTCTCACACAAACTCTAGGAGCTTGATGTGAACCATAAAAGAGCTTTAACGCACCTTTGTAGACTTTGTTTGGTTGAGCAGATCAACCAAAGGCCTAGAGGTTGGTATGAACATACACCTCTTCTTCAAAAATTGTGCCATAGAGAAAAAGCACTTTAACATCATTGAATAGACAAGAAATCCACTTTATGATGCAATGGGTTAAGAACAACCTGATTACACTCTTTTTGTAGGCAAACAGTGTTGCTAATAACGTCATCATTCAGTCTATTCCTTTTCTTGTTATGACCTTGAGCTATAAGCCTGGCTTTATTCCTTTACAACAATGCTTCTCTCCTCTCTTACTTATTTATGAAAAACCACTTTGTGCCAATTTCCTTCTTTCCAAAAAAGGCAATTCCACAAGAAAAAACTATCTAAACCTGCTGTATCTTGTACTGGAAGAGCAATTTTCCTACTTGCATTGCTTAAACCCAGCTTTCATTCCTTTAAGGCTTGATGCTATAGTCTTTGGTTTCCTTCTTAAGAGAGAAAACATGGCAACAACAGTTCTGATGATCCTTGTGGTTTGTTCTATTCTGTTTGTGAATAGTACTCACCAAGGCTTGTTGTGCTGAAGAAGCCTTTGAATCTTCCCTCTTGTTTGAACTGCTGATGTAGGATCTCCTAGAATTTGTCCTTTTGATGGATCCTTATAAAATTTTGAGTGGGGGGAATAGGACTGACAGTAATGGTATTATTCATTGTTGTTGAAATATAGCCTATTGCACCACCATCCTTCATCATCTTCATATGCTCCATCCGAAATATTCCATCATTTTGGAAGAGTATTCTGAAACCTCATCCAAGTAGGGCTTATTTGGAATCAATGGGTTAAATGAGCATTAGGGAGTGGTAGATGCATCAATAGGTATGTTGCCTCCAAGATAGAAAAATGATGATTAATCAGCATTTGCACCTGTGGAAGTACTAGCAGCACTAACATTGAGTGTGTTAGACCTATCAGTCCTAACAAAAAGCCTATCAGTACTAAGTTGGTTAGTACTGGTAGCTTGAGCTGCCTTCTTTTGAGATGCAATTCTCCTCTTTTCTTCTTCAAAGGCTTGACTTGAAACATCATCCATAGCTTTAGCAGCCAATTCCTGAGTAACCAACATCTCATGTTCATCTTGCAAATCTTTTTTATTATCTTGCATCTGATGTTGTTCTTCCTTATCAGCAGCATCCTCTGAATCTTGGTCATCCTTATTTGAAGAAGCATTTCTTGAGGCTGATAGACAAGCAAAACATTTTTAATCAACAAGCTCAATCTCAATTTGTTCATGATCGAGATATCATTCGAGATCTAGTAAAACAACGAGATAAATTAGATTTAGCTGTCACTGAATTACAAGCGGAAAATGAGGAACTTCAAAAAGACTCATTTAATTTTAAAAAGGACAAATGAGTTGAAAATGGGGATCGTTGATCATGACATCTATTCATAAATCTCCGAGGCCAAACTTAAAATAGAATGTTGATCTAAATTGAAACTTGCAATTCCTTACAAGTGAATGTTTATGCTTTGGTTCATCCACTATACTGTACCAAGCCATTGTCTTGTAGACTAGCAATTAAAAAATGGTTTGGGGTACCGAATCCTTTACACTCATGCAAAGCAATTTCTCGCAATGTCCAAAGTTTTATATCTTTTGCAGCTTGTCTGAGTAAGTCTCAGAAAGAAATTCCTTTGAATGTTAGAGATAGATATTGAGGGACATCTTGATGATGCTTTTTAAAGCCATCAAAAAAAATGAAAGAAAAAAAATGTAATGATCCAATTATTGTTGCAAACAAACAGAGAGTTGTAGGATACAATTGGAATACAAACAAATAATGCTCTTTATTAAAGACTGTGTTCCTCAAAAAGAACTTTTTGATCTTAAATGCCAAAAATATTTTCCATCTTCTTTTATTCCTTTTGACAAGACTCCAAATGTAACTTCTTCTGTCTCGGCATCAATGCCGAGTGAGTCACCTTTGATCATACAATTGGATAAAATGAAAAGTTGTTTTCAAAAGTTGTCTGAGTTAATTAGATTGATATGTAAAGGCAAGCTTTTTGTGAACATTCTCTAAAGAAATACAAAACTAATGATTTTTGTCAAAGATAAGTAACCGATTGTTTAAACGAGTTGCAGTTTATTTTGAATTTTTAGGAAAAAACTATTCCAAAGATATAAAAGAATGAAAGATGTTTTGAGGTCTAACAGAAAGTGAACTTTGTGAAATAAATAAGCAAAATGATTTTTTAAAAGATCAACTTTTGGAAGCATCCCTCAGGCATGAAGTAGAAATAAGTGTGTTGTTAAATCATGAATGCGTAGATAATTCCCTACATGCTAAACTTGAACAAGTTAAAAAGAATTCCATTGAGATTCAAGAGGGTTTGCAAGCAAAAATAAAAATTCTTGAAAAAGATGTTCAAAGATGTCAAAAGCAAAGTGTTGATTTTGAATTAAAGTTACAATATGAAAAAGAAAAACATAAATGGGAGTCAAATTTTGGAATAATAAAAAATAATCCTCCTTGAAATACCTCTTGGATTTCAAAGTTGGAGAAAGGAAAACTTGAGAAGTGAGAACGTGTCTTTGAGTTTCAAGTGCATCTTTGATAGAAGAACGAGGAAAATGCAAAATTAGAATATCAAAAAGCTTTTCCGTTTCAATCAAAAAAGGCACGGTCCAATCTCATAAAGAAATGGATGAATTAAATTGCTCTGTCTTTGAGAAACATATGCATATGGTTAGCTATTCGTGCTGAGAAATCAGAATATTTAAGTACCATATCTGAGTTAAAAAAACTATATTGAAAATGTTTTGAAAGGTTAAGTCTGTAAATACTAAAGTTTGGACAAGTCAAAATGTTTCTCAAAATCTTCTTTGTGTCACGCCGATAAAACAAACAAGTGTTTCAAAAGAAAAATGGTTTTGTTTAGAAAAACTTAAGAAAAACATGTTGTGTCAAAACCAGTCACTTTACATTACTTCCCTAACAAACAAAGATGGATCATAAGTTCAATACAAAAAATGTCTATAGTCAAGGACCTAGACGTAGTACATATGTTGTCACAAACACAAGAATCACATATACAATGAGCAAGCTAGAGCAGCTTGTGTTGCGTTTTTACCTTAGGTCGGTGCATAGGATTTGTGAGATCAGACTTGATTCTTAGTAGTAGCAAGACCAGGGATGAATAGAGATTTCACGATATCATAGAACAGGTGTGTTAGCTAACTCTAAGAACTCAGCAAAGAAAGTAGCAGTTTATGTTAGGAAAAAAAAAAGCAAACAGATAATACATCTGCAAATGTTATCTCAAACAAAGAGAATGTAAATGATGTTAATGTTGCAAACACTGATAAAGCCAAAACTCTGTTATGTGTTTCTTGTATGCAAAATGTACTTATTCCATGTCATGATAAATGTCTTGCAAAATATAAATTGAATGTGCATTTGAATGTTCATAGAGCCTTATCCACTAATTCTAGAACACCAAAATCTTCAAACACTACTTATGTAGTTCTTAAGACTAGGTTTTCTGAGAAGTGGACACAATCTGAATCTTTAGATACTACTTCTGTAGTCTCCAAACCTAAGATTGATGTAGGAAGTGCTTCAAAAGCTAAACATAAGGTCTCTAGTACTTCTAAGACAAAGAAACAAAATTTGAGAGATAACTCTTTAAGCATATACATGAAGAACAAAATTCGAACAAGTCGAATTTGGCAAAAGTTGTCTGAATCCCAACCAAATGTTGTTTGGTCTCCTGTTAACACAACTTCGAATGTTCATAATAGTCGTTCATCTGAGAAACCATCGGGTTCTGTTAAGAAATGGGTAGTCAAATTGCCCACTTGTCCATGTGTTGGTTCTTCTTGTGTTGCAGGTAGTCTAGATCATTCTGTGGATTGTTGACAGTGGTTGTTCAAAGCATATAACGGGTGATCAATCACTGCTGAGAAATTTTATTGAGAAATTCATAGGCACCGTTCGCTTTGGAAATGATAATTTTGCAGCAATCACAGGCTATGGCAATTATATACAGGTCAATATCACTATTTGTCGTGTATATTATGTTGAAGGTCTTGGACATAATCTCTTTAGCTTTGGACAATTTTGTGATGGTGATTTAGAAGTGGCTTTTTGTTCCAAGACATGTTACGTGCGAATTCTAGAAAGAGATGACTTGCTCACAGGAGGACGCGAATCTAATTTGTATACTATCCCATTTATGACATGGTGCCTACTTCACCTGTTTGTTGTTGTCTCAAAGCTAACTTCGAAAAGTCTATGTTAGGGCACCGTTACGACTTCACACTTATTCAGGTTACCATAAAGATTGACGTACCAGACTTGACTTGGTTGGGGATTGGTCTTCCAAAGGTCAAATATGGAAAAAAAGATCA
This sequence comes from Tanacetum coccineum, assembly GCA_026074375.1. Classification (NCBI taxonomy): domain Eukaryota; kingdom Viridiplantae; phylum Streptophyta; class Magnoliopsida; order Asterales; family Asteraceae; genus Tanacetum; species Tanacetum coccineum. The sequence continues at coordinate 26,351 of BQNB010041323.1, forward strand.
CCTTCGTTTGCTTGTGTAAGGAGGACAAACAAGCAAGGAAAGCTTTCTCATCACCCCATATTGGTTTCTAAGTGATCAGCTTCAAATTGGAAATTACTTTCATATGATTATACGGTCCAATATGAGGGTTAGCTTCTCGAATCAATGGAAAGAAGTATATATCTTGTGACTAGGTGGATGATTTTTCCGATATTCTCAGGGTTTACTTTCTTCACTCAAAGACGAATACTCAAGGATCATAAAGAACTTCAGTTGCTCAAGCTCAATTTTGAATTTCCAAAAGACAATGTTTGCAAGATTCGTACTGGACAATGGTACTGAATTCAAAAATACTACTCTTAAAGCTCATTATGAAAAGTTAGGCATCATGCAACAATTTTCAAATGCTCGTACACCTCAGCAAAATGGAGTGGTTGAAAGACATCATCGTACTCTTGTTGAGGCTGCTAGAACAATGCTTATCTTTTCTTGATTACCTGAATTCCTTTCGGCTAAAGCGGTGGCTACAACTTGTTTTACTTAAAATCGATCAATCATTCATACACGACATAACAAAACACCTTATGAGCTATTACGTAGATAAAAGCCGAATGTTGAGTATTTTCATGTGTTTGGCTCATTGTGTTATCCAACAAATGACCGTGATGATCTTGAAAAAATGAAACCAAAAGAAGACATTGGGTTTTTTATTGGTTATTCGGAAACATCAAGAGGGTTTCGAATCTATAACCGACGCACCAAAAAGATTATGGAAACCATTCATGTCAAGTTTGACGAGCTTATAGCTATGGCTTCTGAACATGACTGTTTAGAACCTGTGCTCCAACGATTCAATAATAATACTTCATCAGTAGACACAATGAATACTCCATCCAAAGAAGATTTAGATAATTTGTTCGGTCCAATGTTTGAAGAATATTTTGAGAAGAGGTATTTTGATACACCCATCAATTCTGCTGCATAATCGACTTAATTTCATGAAGACTCACTTTCCACATCTTCAATCATTGTTGAAAATCATGAGGCTCCTCCCATTAAAACTACATCTGATGAACAAACTTCTCCAATCTCTTTGACAGACGCTGATGAATGTAATCAAGAAGATTCTGCTGATTTAATGGCAATCTGGATTTTGTTCCATATAACACTTCAAGTCATGAGGAAATTAAATCCTCTACGGCAAATCTAGAACAATCAAATGTGCAGAATTTCCACCAAGTATAACCCTCAACTCACATTTGGACAAAAGATCATCCTCTAGATCAAGTTATTGGTGACCCATCCAAACCTATAATGACTCGTCAAAAGCTTCAAACAGATTCCGAGGTATGCATGTATGCATTAACCGTCAAGCACTATCGAAACCAAAGAATATTAAAGATACTATGGCCGATCACAAGTTGGGATTGAGTCCATGCATGATTGCGTTTAAAGCTATTTGAGGAGGACTACAAGTTTGAGAAATTGTTCCACGACCTGAAGGGAAAGAATGTTATTTGCTTCAATGGCTCTCGGAAGAATAAGTGTGATGTGAAAAATATTGTGGTTTCGAAAAACAAAACTCGTCTTGTGGCAAAAGGATACAGGCAGGAAAAGGCATTATTTGAAGAGTCATTTGCTTCTGTTTCTCGTCTTTGAGGCTGTTAGTTGTTGTTGCTTACTGCATGCTATAAGAATTTCACATCTTTCAATTGGACGTCAAATGGCTTTTCTTAATGGTCCATTGAAGAGGTGGTTCTATGTCAGCCAACCTGATGGGTTTTATTGATCTTAGAATTCACAGATACGTCTACAGGTTGAAAAAAAAAGCTCTATACGGTCTTAAGCAAGCACACTTCATGCATGGTCTGAATCTAATGACCATTTACCTTTTATCGCTTTGTTTCCATTCTATCTTTCATGACAGAAATTGTCTTCTATTCCTATTTAACATGGGTTCATAAGGGTATTGTTGACCCAACTTTGTTCACATGACGTCACGGGGAAGACATATTACTTGTTCAAGTATATGTTAACGACATTATTTTTGGATCAACAAATCCAGATTTTTCAAAACGTTTTGCGAATCTAATGAAAAATAATTTTGAAATGTCGATGATTTCTTGGACTTCAAGTTCATCAATCTCCTCGTGGCATATTCATAAGTCAGTCACAATATGCGATCGAGTTGTTATAGAAACATGGTCTGAATGAGTGTGTCTCAATGAGCACACCTATGGCAACTAAGAGACTGGATGCTAATTTACAAGGCACTCCTACTGATCAAACGAATTATCGTCGTATGATAGGAGGGCTAATGTACCTAACAGACAGTCGTCCAGACATTGCTTATGTTACTTTTATATGTGCTCGTTATCAAGCACGTCCTACGGTCAAACACCTCAAAGAGGTTAAACGGATCTTTCGGTACTTAAGACAGTCCTATAACATGGGCCTATGGTATCCGAAGGATTATGGATTTAAACTAATTGCATATTCAGATACAGACCATGTAGGATGTAAAGATGACTGTAAAAGCACATCAGGAGGATTACAATTTCTAGGTGAAAATCTCGTGAGCTGGAGTTCAAAGAAACAAGACTATACTGCGATATCTACTGCTGAGGCTGAATATGTTTCCTTATCAGCATGTTGTACACAAGTCATTTGGATGCGTACACAACTGCTAGACTATGGATACAAATACAACCGAATTCCGATGTATTGTGATTCCAAGAGTGTTATTGCTATCTCATGCAATCTGGTCCAGCATTCAAAGACAAAGCACATAGACATCCGGTATCATTTTATTATGGAACATGTTAAGAAGGGTAATGTGAAACTTTACTTTGTCGAAACAGAATACCAACTTGCGGATCTATTTACTAAAGCTCTTCCTAAAGAACGCTTTGAGTATTTGGTTCATCGCATTGGTATGAGATGTATGACTCCAACTCAGTTGGAAAGCCTGACAAAGTCATCTTCTTGAAAAGATCATACATAAAAAACATGTAAATAAATTTTTCAAAAACAAAAGAAAAAATTGAAAAATTCAAAATTACAAAAAAAAAAAAGATTTGTCATATTTTTCAAAATCAAAAATCAAATACAAAAATAAAAAATATAAAAACTCAAAAACATAATTTAAAGATCACATGATCAGATTCATGATTCCAAATTTAAAAAAAAACCAAGATTTCGATTGAAAATACGGGATCATAATCTGAGGGGGAGTTCTTGAAAATTTTCATTCATATACATCATTTCAGAATTAAAATAAGAACAATGATCTCTCAAATAAACTAACATTTTTTTGAAAAATGATATATTTTCGAGGGGGAGTTTTTTTATTTTAATTTAAATTGGACTTTGAATAACAAAAATCTTTATTTTTCGGACTAAGTGTTTAGCATGATTTCATTCCAAGGGGGAGTTTTTGATAACATTGGTCAAATTTTGAAAAGTCATCATTACTCGAGGGGGAGTTTTTTGAAAATTTGAAAACAAAATTCAGAAAATAAATGAGTTAAATCGAAAAAGAAAACTACAGGGACTGAAAATGTCATTTCTCAAAATTGATATTCGGTCACTATAAAAGGAAGAAAAATTTTCTTTTTACATTTTATTTTTACCGAGTCAAATAATCGAGTTTGAGAAGAATATCAAAGAACGTTTTCCGAGTTCATTACAACGACTACAACCACTTTTCTTCATCAAACGTAAGTTGATATGAGTTTTCATCCAGATCTACGATGTTTTGAATTATCGAGTTTAAACTCGGAAAGGTTTAAAGATTACCGAGTTTATGATTTATCGAGTTTGTGATAAATGATTAAGATCTAGGACTATAATAATCAATGATTATATGGAAATAAGTGAAAAATAGCTTAGAAATGGTCCTAAACCATAAATTCGATGCAGAAATTGAAACTCGGATGTAATTGGAGTTTATCGAGTTTGTTGAATATCGAGTTTGATTTGTTATCTAATTTTTGGAGTCTGAATAATGATACTAAAACATAAACGGATCGAGTTTGGTTTTTCATAAGTCAAAGGGAGTTAGCTTTAATCTCTATTGGCAAACTCAGTCAAAGTCAAAAAGTCAAACTTGGTAAAGTCAATAAGTCAAAATTCGGTAAAATCAATAAGTCAAAAGTAGTAAAAATGAGATTTGTGGATAAGTGAATTTGTTTTGGTTAACGATTGAATGCTTATGATGATTAATACTTGAATGTCTGTGGAACAAAAAGATATGTTTCTCATGTGTTTTGAAAACATCAAAATGATTGTGAAAAAGAAATCAAGTTTTAATGAAGTCTAAGCTTTTGGTCAAATATGTCTATTCATAATTGTTTTAAGAGTCAAGTCAATCTGGTTTTTGACCGTTTTCTGCAATGAAACAGAATGAGGAGTGAGTTGACTTAGTGACCTATCAGTTATTGAATAAAATGTGTTTGTCACATGTTAGGAATTCATGACGAAAAAGGTGAAAGTGGAAAAAGTTTTTATTAACATGAATCTGAAAACCCAAGTCTCTATTGTTTAAGTGGTCTAAAGTCATCTCCGGTTTTCGCAATTTTCTGCAATGAACAGAATAAGGAATGAGTGACTTAGTGACCATTCAGTTTGTAGATTTGTGTTAATGATTCTATGTTATCATTTTACGAAAAGTTTTTTCTAAAGATTTCTGAAAAAGTTCTCAAAATCTGTTATTGTCAAAATGGTACTCTTTTATAAAAACGGTTTTAAGAAGATGTATGATCTCTCTTTAATTTTTCATAAAAGAGTCTTGATTAAAATCAAAAGAGAAATCTTCATCTTTCTTCAAAGAGTATCATGTCACAAAGAATTTCTTGCAAGGATATTTTAAAACAGACAGAGAGAGCTAAATCCATACGCGAAAAAGCAAATTAAAAGTGTGTTCGAAAAAGAATTGCCAGAACATACAAAAATGATAAATCAAAAGAAAATTTTGAATAAAGCGTATGGCATGTGCTAGAAAAAGGAAGTACGAGCACATGAGAAACAAACTGATCGAAAATATGTTCGAAAAGAATTGCCAAAACATATAAAACAAACATAGTAGAAAAAGACAAAAATGTCAAAAGAATTGTTTGTTACCTAACATCTCCATTTCATTCATTCAGTAATCATCATGGCACAACAACAACATGCAGCTGATGTTTATCCAGACAAGCTGTGTCCTCCAAACAAAAGATATGATCTTATGGATGCTAACAAGAAGATTGATGTTGAACAAGTGCAATGTCCACCTGAAAGCAAACTTCTGACGAATATCATCAAGAATCATCCATTACGATTCAGCATTGCAGCTTCTTCATCAGTACCATGGATCTATATGGCATAATTTTGGCATACTTTAAAGGAAGACGGATCCAAGTATAGACTCACGTTTATGCTTGACAAGGAAGAGCTTTCTCTTACCCTGGATGACTTCAGAATAATCTTTCACCTACCACAAGCAACTGACAACAATCATGATAGTTTCGTGCCACCACCATCATTTTTAGACATGGTTCCATTCTACAAAAATGAATTGGGATTTACAATGGAGCTGAAGACATCATCAAGCTTTAAGACAACTGGTCTTCTGCAGCCATGGCAAACGTTGTGCAAGATATTTTCCAAATGCTTGACAACACGTGTAACTGGATGGGATCAACCACCGTTGCAGATAATGCAAATGATGTATTGCTTTATCAATAACATTCATGTTGATTATGCGGAGCTACTATGGGAAGGACTTCATTATTCTCTTCATCATCCAACATCTTTGATTCCTTATCCAAGATTTACTAAGATCATAATTAGTCATTACATGACTAATTTTCCTGAGATTTCAAGGCGTGTTAGAGACAGGTATCACCATCTAAAAAATGATGATATAATGAAAAATATCTTTAATTCAGGAAGTCACAAAGACAAAGTTGAAATGAAGATTCCAGATTGGATGATATCAGAAGAAATGAAGCACACAGAGCATTATCGGATGTATGCGAAGGTGTTTGGGATAGATGTTCCTCTGACTCAGTCACAACCGACTAAGTCCACCCAAGGAACGCATAGGACACCTAGCACACATAGGTCACCTAACCCTAACATGGATGCAGGAGAGTCAAGTGCCCCAAAACAATCAACTATGATTCGTTTTTGTATTCCTCAAAGGAGATCCACACGTCTTACTCCACCAGCTCCAATGCCAACTGTTGATAAAGCAGATCAGATGATTTTACAAGACATACTATAAGTAAGTCTTGCTGAGCACAAAAGTCGAAAAGAGCAAGAAGCTATAGAAAATGTGGAATTGGTGAACAGGCACTTAACATCTGTGGAAATTAAAAAGATGGTGGAAGAACTAGAGAATGTTATTGATGATAGTTCAATCCCTAGGAATTATGATTAAAATATTCTCAGCACTAGGTTAGACCCTAGGAGTGATAAGGAAAGTCCGGAGGTAGAGATTACTAATAATGAAGAGGTG
>BQNB010041323.1:36065-46844 GCA_026074375.1 Tanacetum coccineum
TTTTCCCTCCATTTTATAATATTTGAAAATTAAATACTTGTCTTTCTCTACTATTCTCTCTAAGCTTTCATGGTTGATTATGTATGATTCAAGATAAACAAGACCTAACAATTCTGTTCGAGTAAAGCTGATATGACTACTAGGAGAAAAGAATTTTCCTCCAGAAAGGCATATTCCAGATGCTTTAGAAGAGGTTTCATCTCAAGATCAGTTGGTGGATCTTGGATAGATGTCCTGATTCTTAGGTTATCTTTTGGTGGTAACTCCTCAAAATCGTCTTTGACTTCATCCTCTTAAACATTCCCTGACATGAATTCATCGAATTCTTTATCAAGTGATGTTTTGCTTATCTTTTATGATGTATTTAGGAATGGCTTAGAATCGTTGAGCAGAGCATCGAGTTCATCCTCAGTTATTTCCTCGATAACATCCATACAGAAGCATGTTTTGTCATTCACGTGAGAATGCTGCATAGCTTTATCGATGTAAAAGGTTGCTCTATCTTCTCCAATTCCTAAATTGAGTTCTTTGTTCTTAACTCTTATGATGGCATCGACAGTATGCAAGAACGGTTTTCCTAAATTTAGAAGGACTCTATCATCTTCCCCCATTTGTAGGATAACTAAATCTACAAGGAACACGAATTTTCCAACTTGAACTAGCATATTCTCAGTAACTCCCATAGGGTACTGGTAAGTATAATTTGCTAGGCGGATACTCATCTATGTGGGTTTCAAAGTTGTTCCAGAAAATGCAGCGTATAGTGAATACGACATCAAATTAATACTTGCGCCAAGATCGGCCAAGGCAAGATATTCAACTGAGTTTGGAAGTTTGCAAGGGATTAGAAAACTTTCGGGGTCTCCAAGCTTTGGTGGGATCTTGTTTTGAAGAATTGTTGAGCATTCCTTAGTTAAGAAGGCGGCAGTGATTTGCTCTATCATACTTTTGTTGCTTACAAGATCTTTAAAATTTTTGCCATAATTAGGCATGCCTGCTAGGACGTCAACGAGGGGTACGTTGATCCTTACTTCTTTGATCATGTCTAAAAACTTGGCATATCGTGACTCTATTTTTTCTTTGTTTAAGCATTGTGGATATGGAATTTTTGGCTTATAGGCTTTTAGTGGTGGTGTATCAAACTGAGTTGGTTTCTTGGGTAGAGGTTCTGTCTCCTTTTCTACTTCTTCTGCCTCGTCTTCACTATCATCAAGGAAGACGGCAGTTTTGGTGTTTGGGTTAGCTGGTGGGTTATAGGTCTTACCACTACGTGTGAATACGGCATTCACGTGCTCATTTCGAGCAGGCGGTGGTCGGTAAGGTTTTTTGTTTGATGTTAAAGGTTTTGGATTGGGTTGGGTATTGCTAGGCAACGTACCTGTGGGTCTTGAAGATTGGTGATCAGAAATTCTACCAAACTTTTTTTCAAGGTCTTGAATCGCAGCTTGATGATTCTTTTGTCCTTGTTCGACTTTGGTTTTGAGATTGTAGAACTGATTCTTGACAAAATCATTCGTTGTCTTTTGTGCTATAACGAATTCTCTTATGGTCTTCTCGAATTCCGATTCGTCTGGTTTCTTTTTGGGTAAACGTGGAATTGGTAGGTTTTCCTCACCAGGGTTTGAGTTTCGGTTTTCATGACGATCGCGCCAATTGCTAGAATTTCGACCATAATATTTTCCTTGATATCCTCCTCGATATCCTCCAGATGCATAGTTTGCTTCTTCCTCCTTGGGTCCTCCCATAGGTTTATCATCGCAATCCGATGATGGATGGGGTCCTCCATATTTGTTGCATCCATCTCTCATTTCTTTCATGTCTCTTCTGATCTCTTTTAATTATGAATCAATCCTTGTCGTTAAGGCTTTCATTTTTTTCCAATAATGGTGAATTTTCTTTACTTTCGGCAAAGGCAACGGTTTTACGAAGGGGTTTGGTTTTGTTCTCTTTTGACCAATCGAGTTTGAGAAGAACTCGATCCTCGAGCAACTGATGTGCTTAATTTGGAGTTTTGTAGAGAAAAATTCCTCCGGCGTCTAAGATAGCTTGGGTTGGTTCATCTAGTCCGTGGTAAAAGATTTGGATTTTGGTTCCTCGTCCGAAACCATGTCTATGACAACTACGAAGTAGATTCTTCATACGTAGCTAAGTGTCGACTAGTGATTCGTGATTTTGTTGGGTGAAACCTTGAATTTCTCCCATGAGTCGGTCAAACATAGTAGGTGGAAAGAATCGGCTTACAAAAGCTTATCTCATTTCTTCCCAAATGGTTATCACACTAGGACTTAGTTCGTTGAACCAAATCTTGGCTTCTCCTGCTAGGGATGATAGAAAAAGTTTTATTTTGATGGCATCCTCGTTGGTGTTTCCATAACGAAACATTCCACATATTTCAACAAATTTGGCGATGTGCTTGTGTGGATCAGCCCGTAAGCGTCCGTCGAATTATCGATCTTTGATCATGGAAAGATGGTGTTCTTTGACGGTGAAGTTATCTCCAAGGTCAACCGTGATAATAGCTGCCTCAGGAGTGGGTGCTACGGCCCGATTATTTCCCCACATGGGTTGGTCGTCGGCCATTGGGAAGGGTAGGTCAAGAAATGGGTTATAGACAACTTCGGCTTCAAAAAGATTCTCGAAAGGTGGATATTTGATTTTTGGAACTCGGTCTACAATAGGTATGAACGGGTTTCACTTCTTTTTCGTTCTTAAGGTTTGGAGGATAAAATGTTCGGGTTCGGGATAAGGAGTAATTGGGTTTTGTCCAGCAGAACGTGTTGGCATTTAAGGGCAAAACTCAAATTATGACCAATGAGATTTTAGCAGGTTAGTTAAAGCCTGTATAATTCAGTTATGTGTGTCATTATGTGTTTTATGTGTTTTATATGTGTATGAGATGGAAGTACATGAGTGATGAATCATGATACTTGTGGAAATGAAATCATTTGAAAGCTTTGCGTAGTTTCAAGTGTCGTGTACATAATATTCTGTGTACGTACTATGTATATGTAATTCATATTGTATATATTAGTTTAGTATTTTATAGATTTTAGAGTGCTTTCTATTTTTAAAAATAGTTAGAATCGAATGTTAGTTTGAAAACTAGTTAAAAAGTTCAAGGTTTAGCAAAATAATTAAAGGTTTTTACTTAGATTTAAAGTAAATGTATAAAAAATAAATAAAATAAAATTAAAAGGGTGGTTGTGTGGATCGGCCGAACAAGGGAAGAAAAAAAAGGAAATAGGGAAAGAATCCCAATTTGATTACAACTTGTTTTTGGTAATTATCTTTTCCTAAGCCTATAAATACAAATCATAACTTAATCAAAAATCACTTTTTTCTCATCTTCTCTCTCCTTGGCCCGTCGAACAGCACAAAGAACAAAGGGAAACCCAAATTTTTTTAGGGTTTTGATTTTCCAGAGTTAAGGTAATGTTTTCTAAATCCTTTTTCAATTCAATTGATTTTATTTAATGTAACAATCATTAAGGATGGATTAGGTTATTTTAAATAATCTGTAATTAAGAGGTTTTGATCATCAAAAATCGTTTTAGGGTTAACCCACAAGAGAAAGGATGAGAGAGAAAAAAGGAGGAGAGGGAAAGGAAGAAGAATGTAGAGGAAGGAAAGAGAAGAAAAAAGAGAGAAGAGAAAAAGAGGTGAGGAGAGAGAAAATGGAGAAGAGCGCAAAGATAAAAAGACAAGAGAGAGAAGAGAAATAGAAGAAAAGGGAACGAATCCAGGTTTGATTAACACTTGTTTTTGGAGTAATTTATATTTCCTAAGACTATAATACAAATCATAACTTTATTAAAAATCACTTTTGTTCTCGAGTCTCCCGTCTCCTGGCAGCCTGTTTTTTTTGAGAACAAAACAAAGAACATAGGAAAACCAAAGTTTTTTAGGGTTTTAATTTTTAAGAGTTACGGTAGTTTTCTAATCTTTTTTCAATTCAATTGATTTTATTTTTAACGTTACAAATCATTTAGAATGGATTAGGTTCTTGTTGTAAATAATTTCTGTAAATTAAGAGGTTTTGATCATCAATAAATCATTTTAGGGTTAATAATTAGGGTTATTGTAACGCATTTAGTTTAGGGTTATGACAAGAAATCATTCTGTTGTCCTTTTGTGCTATACGAATTCTCGCAAAGTCTACTCGAATTGATAGCTTTTTTATTGATTTCTTGAGCCTAAAATTAAACTAAAGAGAGTACTACTTTTCCAATCCAAGAGTGGTATTCACTGAAGAGTAAAAGTAGAGTAGAGACAGAAGATAGTCAAGAATTAATCAAACAAGACTTCAGTTTGTCAAACTACTGAGTTTTCTCGAGGCAGATTCTGTGTTGTGTTTGTCTGAGGTCAAAACCATTATCAAAGATATCTTGTTTTAATAATGGCTTGATACGCTGTAGCAAGTTCATGTGATATTTTGATTTTTAGTAATGATTCGTGTTTAGTAGAAATTGTGTAATATAAGTGTTTATAGAAATGAGTTTGCTCTCGAAGCTAAAATCTTTTTAAAAGGTCGAATCAGGCTAGAGTGAGATCTAGACACTTTGTGATGTTGAATTTTTGTATAAAATAGTACTCACTTACTTCTATTTTTATCTAGATAAAAGATCATAAGAAGCTTACAGGTTATTGGGGAGCTATAAGATGTGAGGAAAGAACCTATTAGGTGGTTTTAAGTGTGATTTTATTTAGAGTCCTCTTTATGACGAATAAAAACGTTGAGTTAAAAAATAAAAGCGCTGAGAAGTTAAAGTTTGTGAGGTAATTTGAGGTTAGCAAGTATGAGGAGTATATAGAAGAGTTAAATCAAGATAGGATATAGAGTATCCATCGTGGTGATTGTTACATCAACTTGGGTGGTGACCTAATCGATGGTAACATATGTGTATATTGTTTGTTTAGATTCTTTGCAAGATTAAGTAAAGGAATTTGGGGATTTGATTTCTCCATTAGGTTGAGTTTTACGAGTCCACTTTTACGTATATTTTAGGATGAAAATTGATGCAAAACTATTTTTGAATTATGAACATATGATATGTATTTTTAAGTGGTCAAACTGATTTTGATTGTATATGTTGTTATCTCTACTCGTGATATAAATTTTGGTTTCAAGCCATGCTGTATGTGAGGATGACATGACCTTATGTGAGACCCGAACGGACTTAGCTAGTCAAGTGGGTCAGTCTTGCGCGGAGATATTATGGGATGGAGGGGTACGATCCACCCCAGATATATGTGAATTTATTTTGGTGATAGAATAGCCATGCATATATGTTCGTAAATGTTGTTTTTGTTGATCGCGATGTCATAAGTGAGTCTTAAACCTGTAACTCTCACCAACAATTATGTTGACATTTTTAGCATCATTTTCAGGTGAGAAAACGTGTGAGTGTGTTAGAGGAAAACGGAGTTAGCTGGGACCATAGGCCTTGTCATGCGTGAAGTCTATGATTTATCTGGTTTAGTTTTCATTTGAACTTGTCATGTTTTGTTCTTCATGCATTATATGTTGGATTATTGTTTTGGGTGTTTTCATAACACGCTTTGGATCATGAAGTTTATTGAATGTCATTTTTAGTTCGTGTCTATTGGTTAAAGAGCGTGTGCTTGTGATGATGCTATTGATCGTGCATTGCGTTCCCCTTTAGCAGTGTGCTGACAGAGTGGTATCAGAGCCAAAGTTAGTTGTGAAATAGGGAGGGGCAAATTGATGCAATGCCTACGATATCTTTCAGTCTTCTTCTAGATTTGATTGAGACTAGAACAGAGTGAGAAAATCAATATAAAGATACAAATCATTAATCACAAGAATTATATTTTGTTATTAACTTATTATTTTTTCCTAGTTTTTCATCCAGTCGCCACTCTTTCCTCTTATCTTAATTTTATCTCCTATTGCCTCATCATTAAACTCCTCCCTCCTTTCACCATACCCTAATCATATTCCTCAATCACTCAACAATTCTTGGCTTAGACTATAACTAGGAACCTTTACATAGATGCATTTAGGAACTATGTGCTTGTGTGTACGTATGTATAATATATTTATATATATATATATATTTTGAAGTTCCAATTGCCTATGTCGTTTTACTATTTTCGTTAGTAAGAATATATATTAATAAATATATGCATAGTATTTATTTTTCTTCATCGAACAAGCTACTCTCTATGGCCACATCTTCAACCCCCCAGCTACAACTCATTTTAAGACACTATTAAAACTCCCCTTTACCCCCTAATACCCCCAATTTATTACTATTCAACACAGGCACACACTACACCTCGAGTTACATGCCCATTCCCCCCCCCCCCACCCCCACCCCCCCCCCCCCCCCTCTCTATCGGGGGGGGTTTCACGCAAGCTTTATCTGATGGAGCTTATATTCTCCTTACTTTTATAGAGTTATTGTCTCCCTCAAAGGTAAGTTTTTGTATGGGGGAATCTATGCTGTTCACACTGGGATTTAATGCTTTATATGGACCCATTTCTGGCATGTAAAGATTTGGCGTACAACAGTAAGTGTCCGGTTATACCCATCGATTATATCCGGTAAAGTGAAAGAGAGTTGACTGTGAGCATGTATGAAGAATGTTGGATGGACCCAAACCGCGATTTGAAGGTGTATTTGCAGAGAAGAAGGATTTAGGACAGAAGGACGGTGAATGTTGACCAGGGGTTCTTAAGAATACGCCACACATCGGATGAAGAAGAAAAGATGAGTGAGCACCCTCCTTACAACAAATATGGATTCGTGGATCATCCACAACTCCAAATGGAAGACCAAAGGAACAAGTTTGCACCTTACCCATTACCACCACAAGAAGGAAATATAAATGGTTGGTTGATTGAAGATGCTAACGATTCAGACCTTGAGTCTACGGCTTAGTAATCAAACCCATGAGGCTTGACGATGGGAAGACATTGTGGGAGCAGAGTTTTGACCTTCGACCTGGACTACTCGTGCATTCGATTTGATTTAGGATGTTTAGTGTTTCTTTCTATCGTTTAAACCATGTTAGGTTATTTTTATAATTCAATATCATTCCTTTCACACCGGTTTTCTTGTAAATGTTATTGTTCGAATACGATTATTAGTTAGAAGAGAAGTGGTTTTAGGAGATTTATCATTTGTGTTCTATGGCCTTATTAATGTGTTATGTGTTGCATGATGTGTTTGTATTTCAACCAAGTATGTTCATTGGAGGCGGAAGGTACACAACGCAATGAAAGGGGGCACATCTATAATTATGTGTACAACATAATCTAATAAAAATGGCCACGAAAACACACATGGACTTGGCAAGTTGATTACATGTAATTGGTGTTGACAACGTATTGCGTGATTTTGCTTGTACCATATATTGTAGTGTTGTGGAATTGTAATATCATGGGTTATGAAATCTATAGTATATCTCCATACTCTAATATATATAATCCTATGTCTTATCAGAAACATGGTTCAAACACGACAATCTAACAACCCTCCTGATGTCGCAGAAATCATGTGCTCGACAACTTCAAAGCATCATTCCCGATCATTTATTGTGATTCAAGTGGACTAACAACCTAAACAATGGTAAATTTGGTAATGGAAATCCGTTAGAGGCAAGCGCCATTGAAACTAAATCATTTGAAATTTGCGATCTCATAAAAATTAGCCACTATCACACCCATTATCCACTACAAATTACATAAATTCTTTGTCAATCTTACCCAATAGAGAAAAACAATGTTGCACCTATAAAGGATTTGTGGCGTATGGAACATCGAGATTTAACGCGAACTGGTGGTGCTGGTAGTGTATAACCCTACATTTGACTTGATGGATTGAAAAGATGAATCCGTGATAGAAATAATAGCGGATGTTATGGCTAATCAATGCGAGTCGCTAAGTAATGCCCTGCGGAATTTGTTCATTGGATCCTGCACAACCCATTAAAACCACCAAACCTTAATAATAAAACTGAGGAAGATACGAAAGGATGAAAGCGCATTTGCTCCATCATAGAAACACTAAATACTTTATCTATATAAAGTGATATACATTTTTTTTATTTTTAAAATCGAACCACGACACCATTATTTTAATAAGCATATACGAGAAGAAGTCTCGCACCCAGCATGACTCCAAAATATGACAACATGATGCAATATATCAGCGATAAGAATAGTAACGATCTTGTTTTAGAAATATAATAGGCGGATCTTGTTGTGAGTTTGTGTCTTTTTGGTTCTACTTCTATCTGTATATGGTTTTTGTATAAGATTTAGATATGACAGACAACCACCACTATGTCGACTTGGCACTCATCTTTGACAAGCAGACCATGCAAGATGGAGACGGTGTAAGTGTACAGAAAAGGGGGTAAGGTCATAAGGGATGTTAGAATTTTGGATTTGTGTATTGCTTTCTGTAGTTTTGTTTTCGTTCTGCTATAATCCTTTATGGTGGGCGCCCCCCGTGCCCCCTCCCCGATTGGGGGATGTTGTTTAGGGAGGAGGCTGTCAGGGGACGCGTAGATTGTGAAATATATTTATATCTATAGGTCACCGGGGGTGGAGGTATAGTAGTGACATTTGTGCGTGGATGAACGATGCGAACGGGACGTATTTTTTATAAAAAGTACGAGGGAACCCGGGTAGGGGCGGAATGTTGTGTTGGGCCTGGGGGGGTTTGAGATCCGGGACTGCTGGTTGGGGTTGTTAAAGCTGAATGTTGTAGCACGGTCTGTACTAGTAAGGCCGCTGCATTGGGTGTGGTTTGTCGGTAGGGGCGCGTTGGATTAAGATGGCCCGCGTGCAACGGTGACGGATTGGGGTTACAAGAACACCTAGGGTGTTTTTTTTTACGCGATATCCTTCCTTCTATACTTGTCCCTTACTGAATTAAATTTTCTTCTACTTTATCTCATATCTTATTTTCTATTTATTTATCCTATAGAGCTGCTAATTCTTACAGCGGAGTTTCCCCCAGAATAGCTTTGACTTGGTGGAATGACTCAAGCCCAATCAGAGGTCGAGAGCTGCTAATGCAATGGTAGTTGTGGAATGACTTCAAGCATTGATGAATACTCAAGCCCAAACAAGAGGTCGAGATGCTGCTAATGCAATGGTGTGGAATGACTTCAAGGCATTGCTAACAATAGAGTTTTGTCCAAGCAATGAGATTGAGAAGTTAGAAGGCGAGTTCTAGAATCATTCAATGGTTGGTGCTGATCATGCTGGATACACTGATCAATTTCATGAGTTGGCAAAGTTGGTTCCATATTTGGTAACTCCTGAGGCGAAGCATGTCACAAGGTACATTAATAGGTTGCCATCTCAGATTTGTGGAATGCTTCGAGCCACTCAACCTACTACTATTCAAGCTGTTATTCTTACTGCTGGGATACTGACTGATGAGGCAGTCCGCAGTGGTACTTTAGCTAAGGCTGGTGAGAAAAGGAAAGAAAGTGATGAGGCGAGTAAGTCAGAAAGTGTTGGAAAAGACGAAAAGAAAGCTAAAGGGGGATGAGGGTTTATAGCAGCAGTTCTTCCTAGAAGAGAAAAAATCAAAATTTTCCAAAGTGCGCTAGGTGTAAGGGTTTTCATGCTAAAAAAGGACCATGCATAGTATGCTACAATTGCCAAATGCCGGGTCAAATGGCCAAAGACTGTAGAACACCGGTTAGGCATGTAGAGCCGATACGAACAGTTAGGCCAAGAGATAGGCAGAGAGCTTGTTACAAGTGTGGAAGTTTGGATCACTTACGTCCAAATTATCCTAAGTGGAACCGAGGACGTAATCAATCTTGAAATCAGCTAGCATTAGAAGGGAATAGGAACAACCGAGGCAATGAGAACCAAGCTAGGGGAAGGGCTTTCAATGCTCTTGATGCTCTTAAGGATCCTAATGTAGTGACGGGTACGTATTCCTTAAATAATCTCTACGCTATTGTGCTCTTCGATTCTGGTGCTGATTTTAGTTTTATATCCACTAAATTTGCGCCCTTATTAAATGAGAAACCTAGTATTGCAAACCCTAGGTATGTGATAGAGGTAGCTAATGGTAAGAAGGAAGAAGTTGATAGAATTTTCCGTAGCTATAGACTAGAGCTAAGAGATTCTATATTCCCTATAGACTTGATACCATTAGGACAAGGAAGTTTTGATGTGATAGTAGGAATGGATTGGTTGTCAAACCAAAAGGCTGTGATCGTGTGTCACGAGAAGATAGTTAAGATACCTATAGAAGAAGGTAAGGTACTCTGTGTTCAAGGAGAACTTAATGTCTGGAAGACAAAGACGTTAATGAGTATAAAGGCGAATGAACCGACGTTAAGCGATATTCCTATCGTACGTGATTTCGAGGACGTATTTCAGGATGACCTATCAGGATTACCGCTACAACGACAAGTAGAGTTTCGTATAGATTTGATTCCTGAATCGACGCTCATAGCAAAGTCGCCAAATCGACTAGTGCCTTTGGAGATGCAAGAACTGTTGGAGCAACTTCAAGAGTTGTAAGACAAGGGATTTATTCGGCCAAGTCACTCACCATGGGGAGCGCCAATTTTGTTTGTTAAGAAGAAGGGTGGATCGTTTCGCATCTGCATAGACTATCATGAATTGAACAAGTTGACCATCAAGAATCGTTATCCACTTCCTAGGATTGATGATTTGTTTGACCAACTTCAAGGAGCGCGTTACTTCTCTAAGATAGACCTTCGATCTGGTTATCATCAGCTGAGAGGGCATGATGATGATATCTCGAAGACCGT
>BQNB010041324.1:0-46843 GCA_026074375.1 Tanacetum coccineum
TGATTATTTAACATGTATATGTTCAATTAATAATAAATGTGTTTAATTATAATAATTAAACATATTTATAAACTCATATTATTCTCATTCATTTGTCTATATACATCTTTTATACAATAAAAGAATTACATCATTTCGGAGTTTTCTATCAAATTGAATCTTATGAATTAAAAAGTTGGACCAATCAGATGGCTTGATTTTGCCACGTATGCAAAATCGTGCATTCTGATTATATGAAATTAAGTGTAAATTTATAAATTATATTATAACTTTAAAAAATAAACAAATAACCCCTTAAACTTTATACCGCTAGATTTTATATTTTAAAATACAACAAACGTAAATACTTCTTACTTCAAACAAAGATTTAACATTATTTAATCACATCTCAAATCTACCCCAAGATTTTTTAGTGAAAACTTGAAAAAAGATGAGGTATTTAAAAAAAACTTTAGTGTTTAATTTTAATTTTAAATAAATTATATGGAATTAAGTGTAAATTTATAAATTTATAAATTATATTATAACTTTAAAAAATAAACAAATAACCCCTTAAACTTTATACCGCTGGACTTTATATTTTAAAATACAACAAACGCAAATACTTCTTACCTCAAACAAAGATATAACATTATTTAATCACATCTCAAATTTACCCCAAGACTTTTTAGTGAATTTTTCATTATCGGTATAAAATCATGTTGTACAACCGAATAGAAAAACGTCGAAGCACATAAATTATCGTATATAAAGAAAAAGAGTTTTCTAGCTATTCATTGATGGGTTTGAAAGAAATTACATTTTCTTTTCTTTTGGTTTAATACGTACTAAAATTATAACAATTGAATTTCTGAAAAAGTATTTATTTCATTGACATATTTTCTAAAGTGGAAGACAATGGTTCGAATATAACGAGGAGAAAATTAATCCCCTTGTGGCTTCGGAGGTTCACTTCAGCCGACTCCGGGCTACCTAAAATGGTAGTTTCGCTAGGATTAGTTGGCTTACAATATCGAATCAAAAAACAGGTAAATCAAAAAAAAAAATATATAATTACTAATTATCTTGCTATTTAATTTTCTAAAAAGATTAATTAAATTTTTTCTTCATTTAATTTCATAATTCTCTATAAATTACTTTTTAAATCAGAAATATATAATAAAAATTATATATATATATATATATATATATATATTTAAAACATAATGTTTAAACCCCGTACATGTACGGGCATTAAAACTAGTACAATATACAATTGTTAATAAAATCCATAAGTTCCAAGAATCAACTCAATTTTAGCTAATTTTACCGTACGTTTTCATGAAGGGTGGAGATTGGTCCCCTAGTATCCACAAAAAACTTTGTATCCAAATGAACCTAAATCCTTTAATAATGTTCATATATTTTAAGTATGTCGACATTCATTTTGACTTTCTAGTAGAGTGAATAAATTAACGTATCATTCGATTATATGGTCATGTACAGTTGTACGCTATCAATTTACTCCATTATTACCCTCAGGGACCATCATGCATCCTTTTCAAAAATAATTACAATATTTTATGTTACATGTAACATAGTCGTGATTAAAGTATTGGATACCTGCTGTCATAAATTTCGTGTTACAGTAAAAATTGTTGTCATTTTAATATTTTTTCTTTAGAACTGATAATTTAAATGAAAAACACACCGTCTTTTCTTACTCGCGTTGTAAAATACCTCTGACTCACACATAATTTAATAGAACACAAATACAACACACACACAAAAACACATGACGTCGGCTGACCACCACAGCGCAAGGCCCTATGACACCAGGTCCAATGTCAGGCTCGCGCCATAGGCTGACGTTTTTTATTGATGCCACCCCCTACCAGCCGAGGGTACCAAATGCTCTTTCCGTTAATAACAATTTTCAAACAAAACACTATCCATTACTATTCACTTTAAGTTTTCATTTTTATCGTTATACTTTTACATTTTTTAAAACTTTCACCTATTATGAGTATTAATTGACATAACTGATTGATATGTTTAAATGTATGCCTAATCGTGTGTGTCAGTATCCTTGTGATAGCAAAGAGATCCACTTCTTCACAAACTAATAAACAACTTTCACATTCATCCAAGCATAAAATTAATCACACATTTGTATCTCTCAATCATTATATATATACACATTTATCATTACATTAAATGCCAAAACAGTAACGGGCTTTACTGTTCATTGATGAACAGTGTAGTCCACATCGGCCAGGCCCGGTGGTTACTGTTCATCGGCCCAAAAAAAAAAAACTTTATACTCCCCCCTTCTTTCCTCAAAAATAAGAAGAAGAAAAATTACGTTTACGACATTCTATTGGCCTGGGCAAAAAAAAAAATATCCCCTTTATTGAAAAAAAAATTGTCATTTAATATGAGAAAAAAAAACAAACTATTAAACATGAGACCGAAGAAATTAACCCGAACAAAAAAAAATGCCCCGCAATAACGAGCGAAAAAATAAAGCCCGCAGCAACGCACGGGTAATCTTTCCTTGTTTTCCATAAGTTACAACTATACCCGAACATGATTTCAATTTTCATATCAGATTGTTGTAATTTACATTATCGTTATCATCATAAAAAATTGCCTACTTCATCGCAACGCGCGAGTAGTCGAAACCTTGTTAATAACCATTAACTCACTGACACAAAGCTATAATAAAAAGAGTAGTGATTTGTACATATTATATTTTGATTCGCCACACAACACATAAAATGGGATTGAATTATGTATCAAACAAAACCATATCGTGTACAAACCAATTCTCATGATATAATGTCTTCCTACTTATGCCATCAATAAAGCATGATCATTACAACTTTATTTTAGAAAAGTGCTAGCAGCAAATAACATCTAACTCACTACAACATTTACCACTATCCCCAGTGATAATTCCACGCCTTCCCGAACGACTTGTCGCTGGGGATACCAATCTCAGGCGACATGTCGCCCGGGATAAGTTGAAGGGGAAAGCTCGCCAGAGATACTTTCATGTCGCCCGGGAAAGTGGTTTAATAAAAAAATAATTAACCCTTAAGATTGATTAATTAATTAATTTCGACTTATCCCGGGCGACATGTCGCCCGGGAAAAGTTTCATATACGTTGACTTGTCAACTATAAATTACGTTATTTGTCGTTTAGTGCCAGTTAACCCGGGCGACATGTCGCCCGGGATTATTAATTCATTTTTTAATTTCTGCTTTCCCGGGCGACATGTCGCCCGGGATTCGTTTTTAATTTTTTTTATTTGACTTTCCCGGGCGACATGTCGCCCGGGATAGGTCTGCATTTTTTTAGTGCAGCCTGCACAGCAGGCAATTTCCAGATTTTTTTTCCGGAATTTTTTCGGAAAAAATCTACCAAACATCAAACCTGTATAAACCAATATAGACTCTATCCAAATACATCACAACTTGTACCAAAACACAATACAATATAACGGATCAACGCATTTGATCTAATAAAGCTAAATCGTCCAAAATCCTAATAAACACAATATAGTCTACAAAACGGGGCTTTCTAGTCACAAACCTTGCATTATCCGCAAGATACAAGTCAATAATCAACTAGATAACATGTACGGGGAAACAAATGTTTACATAAGGGTCGCCAATATATAGTTGAAGAAACAAAATAGCATACTAACCTATATGTATAACATCTCTAACTATCGTCATCCTCGTCGTCGTCCTCATCGCCGCCCGGCTCATCATCCCCGCACCCACCACTCCCGCTGGCACCCCCAAACTCAGGTGATGGCTCAAACTGATCAAGCATATTTGAAAACTTGTCGTCACTCCTAAAAAGCCTCATCGTCATCTTCACATGTTTGGTTAGGCTCTTGTTACTCTTTTTGAGCTTTTCGACATCGGCGGGGTCGACGGTGGATTGAGGCGGAGGCGAACATCCATTCGTGGCGCGTCCCGGCAATACCCTACCAACACCGGGAAGGTGCCCCCGCTGCTTTCCCTTTCGAACGATGGCCATGATCTCTTCTTCGGTGTAGGGCACACCCGTCTCGGTGTTGGAGCCTAGAGCTTGCAGCCTCAACATCTCCTCCTATGTAGTGACAAAAACACAAGATAGTTAATATATTAGTCGGGTTGCTACATTATTTCTCCGCAAATCATTAAAGTGCGTGTTTTGAAACAAAACTTACGTATATAGCTCGGTCCTCATCCTGAGTGAATACCCCGTTAACAGTGTGTGTCACGAAGAAGGTATGGATCAGCGACGGGTACTCCCGAGTGGCTGAGCTCTCTATCTGTACATACACACGTATATAAGATGAAACAAATTAAAAAAGAAAAATCACAACACACCAAAGCGTATAATCAGATATATATGTATATATGTATGTAAAATAATTATAATGTTTATTACCATTTGATCTCGAAGGCGAGCAAGTGACCGGGATCGCTGCCGGCATACGACCGTGCTCTTGGCCCGTTTTTGGCGATTTTGAGCGGCTCGGGCTAGGTTCCTGGGATCATTCCAAAAGGTAATCTGGGCATCCCAATCTGCCGGGGTAATGCTCTCGGGACGTTGCTCCCTGATGCTCTCCACATCGTAAGTCCCGGTCTCGGGGTTCATAACCCAATGCGTTGCCTTGAGGGAAGCCTTGTTGGTATTGTACAACTTTTGCAGATGCTGCTGGATGCCTGCATTGATATATGTCCAGCGCTAGGATTGCATGTGAGGCTTCAAGTCAAATTGCGTCTGCAATCATATACAACAAAACAAAGACAGAGTTAGAGATATAATTTATATATTTATCTAAATTTGTTTATTTATTTATATGATATAAATAAATAAACGAATTTAGATAAATATACACAATTAAATAAATGAACACGATAATGAAATAAACATAAAAGGATAATGAAATAACTGACCCCAATCTTTGTCACGATCGCCGCCTTCCGCTCCGCCGGGACCTTTTGCCAAGAAGGGTAGTACAAAGGCATCTCCCTAATAAGCTCCCCAAGGTAGTTAGACCAATGAGATGCATGCTCACCGAGAGGCATCAGGGTCTTTTTGTCGTCCCACTCAAACCGGATCGGGACGGGGCCTTTGTCATCAGTGATCTTCTTTAACCCGAGGTTCCGGGTCTCCTGGCGGGTATGCAGCCGACCCGCTTTTCTTCCACCCAAATTGGGTTTTCGGGTGCCTTTGCCTGCAAAATCAAGTGAGTGATAAAGTCATAAAAATTCAAGGCAAACAAATTCAATGTATCAAATTCTATGCTGTGTATTTACAATAATCCAGAAATTCTTACCCTCGGTTTTTTATTTTGTATTTTTTTTTAACGAAGCAACCCCCCAGCAAGCCCCGTGGTAATTAAAAATAGAGAAATTCTTACCTCGGTTAACGAAGCAACCCCCACAACCGGTGGGTATATGGTATGTAGGGGGACTATCATCACCGCCACCATCACCGCCGTGGCCCCGTGCAACATCTGCTAACATCTGTACAAGTACAATTAGATAAACATATAAATTTCAGAAGAAAATAATATATGCATGCACAACATCCAAATACATACATATCCAAATAAATATACACATTTAAACAATCCATAACAATTTCATTCATTCATTCAAATATATAAGTGTCTTTTGCAAGTTACAACTCAAGATCAATCTTCTTCTTCACTAGAATAAACAACTTTTACACCATCATCATCATCAACATTGACGAGGTCTTCATCATCAGAATCTGCTAAATTTGAGGTAAAGGGGCAACTTACCATCAATAAAATCAGCATCTTGTCAAGATCAATGATATTTTGGCAGTGCGTCCAACCTCCGTTGATTGAACATCAATATTGCAAAGGTCGCATTAGTCCAAGTCACTTAAACCTAATAGAAAGTGTAGGGAGATCACAGAGTTGGTCAAAAATGAATAACATCAGGATCTTCCTCTACCACGATGACACCCACGTCCGAAAACTTTTTATGATTCACATGTTCGACGACCTTCCAGTAGGATTGTCGTCTGGCCATATCTTCAAGGTAGAAGCATTGTTTGACTTGTGTTGCTAGAATGTATTGATCATCTTTAAACGCCTCATGTTTTGTCAAGATTTGTGTCATGTTGTTTCTAAGGATAATTTGTTTGACTTTACGTCCTTCGTTGCTAGTGTCAAACCACTTAACTCGGAACAACACAACTTTGAATGATAAATACAAAAACTCAAGGATTTCTTGAAGCTGACCATAGTACATTTCTTCGTCCTTCCCATGAGGCGAACAAATACCGCTATTTTGAGTTGTGCGACGTTCATCGCGGTTGTGCACGACAACCTTCACACCGTTGACTACGCAAGAGTTGACTGAGATTGGAGTCGATGTTGGTCCACAAGCCAAAGCGAATAACTCGCTGGTTGCGCTAACACCTGGTTATTGTCTACGTGACGTTGACAGATCTATAAAGAAGATAGGATTAGATAGAGAACACAAAATATGATATCGTTATTTTTACAGTTATGTACACAAAATAAGTCTAATTTTACCTGCGACCTAATCAGTTGGGGAATTCTTCTTTCATGTCTTTGTTAGGAAATTTACTGAAAAACGTTCATGGTATTAGAATAAGTCGTCAAAAAAATAAGTTAAGAAAAAGAAGTTTCAAAATAAAAACGTGTACCTCTTGAACTGGGACCGGTACGTGTCGATTTCAGGAATGTTGTGAAGTACATACCATGTCACTTTCTTCAACTCTTGGGCATCAAACCGAATAACCGACCGTAAACCAATCGATTTACATATTGATCGGAACACCTAAAAATGACACATTGGGGGAAGGGGATCCATATTAAGGCCATGATGATTAAATTTCGTGGTAACATCCCGAAAATAATGAGAAGTGAAAGTCAATGCTTCTTCTGCAACATAACCCTCCTCAATCGAACCTTTCGGCTTAGCTTTATTTCATACATAACCTTTTAGCTTCTTTATGAATCTTTCAAATGGAAACATCCACCACGGGCGAATAGGCCCGCCTTCAAGAGCCTCTAGAGGTAAATGGATAACCAAGTGAATCATAATGTCAAAGAAAGCAGGAGGATATATGAGCTTGAGATTGCACAGAATATCGACTACCTTGCTCTAAGCTTTCAACATGTCATCCTCCATCAAAGTTGCAGAGCATATTTGCTTAAAGAATGAACATAGCTCGATTATTGGTTTTGCAACCTCATCGAGCAAGTATTGCTGAAGTCCGTAAGGAAGTAAACGTTGCATCATTATATAACAGTCATGAGACTTCAAGCCCGTTATATTGGTATCATTATCGGTCACTTTGTGCTTGAAGTTGGATCCGAACCCATCTGGTAGTTTAACTCCTTTAATGAACTGACAAAACTTTTTTCTGTTCTTTGGTGTGAAAGAATACGCAGCTTGAGGCTTTGAGCACTTCCCGTTTTTGGTTTGGCCAAGCCATAAGCCACTTTGAATGCCCAACCTTTTCAAGTCTTGTCTTGCCTTAGCGGTGTCTTTAGATTTGTCATTCATTAACAAAGTGTTCAAAATGGCCTCCAACGCATTTTTTTTATATGCATGATGTCTAAATTGTGTTTTAGTGTAAGAAAAGACCAATACTCAAGCTCGTAAAAAATAGATCATTTAGTCCAGTTCAGCTCTTCGGATGTTTACCCTTCACATGCGTGGGCAATCTAGCAAGTTGAGCCTGGATTTGATCCCGGTCAAATTTTCTAGGAGGATCTCCGTCTTCTATCTCACCATTGAATTCAAGTGACCTCCTCTAATTATGGGGCTTCTTTAAGAATCTTCTGTGGCCAACATAAGTTGTTTTGCCTAACATACGCACAAATGGAGTGTCTTTAATACATGTAGGGCATGCCTTGTAACCTTGCCCACTCCACCCAGACAAACTACTACGAGCAGGAAAATCATTGATGGTCCATAATACCATCGCTCTCATATTGAACTTCTGGCCTGTAGCAACGTCTATAGTCTCGACACCTTTCAGTGCCCATAAAACCTTTAGGTCATCAATCAAAGGCCTCAAGTAAACATCAATGTCCTTGCCCGGGGATTTAGGGCCAGGAATAAACAACATCAGCATAAAAGAACTCCCTTTCATACATAACCACAGAGGCATATTGTATGTTATCAATATCACCGGCCACATGCTGTAAGCCTGACTAAGGTTGTCGAATGGATTGAAACCACCATCAACCAACCCTAATCAAACATTTCTTGGTTCTTTTGCAAAATTCAGATACTTGGTGTCAAAGTTCTTCCATGCTCTACCATCAACCGGGTGTTGCATCTTATCGGGCTTCGTACACGTTCTAGTAGCATGCCAAATCATTTCCTTTGCAGTGTGACTAGACTTGTACAAACGTTGTAGTCTAGGAATGATCAGAAAGTAACGCAACACCTTCTTAGGAACTTTCTTCCCCGGTGTGTTACTGTCTTTCCATCTACTCGTTTTACACACCGAACATAAATGTACATCTTTGTTATTGTCGCCCCGAAATAAGAAACAATCGTTTACACAAGCATGTATCGACTCGTACCGTAAACCGATCATTTTTAATGTCTTATTTATTGCATAGTATGACAGTGGGAGCGTGTATCCTTTCATGATGGGAAATACATGTTGGAAAAACTCTAGCATTTCATTCAATATAGAATCAGTCAATTTACCTTTAACCTTAAAATAAGTAAACTTTACCATAAAGTCTAATCGAGTCACATAGTCACAACCGGGGTATAGCTCCTCATTAGCACTGGCATATAACTCTTCAAACTTGTTACATTTAGCTTAAGTCGGTTATGTCGGTAACCCAAGAATCACTTCACTTCATTATGATGAACAAGAAAAGTAGGAAGAAACTAGGAAGAATGTAGAGATAGAAACAAGAGAGAGAAAGTAGAGAATGAGATTGTTTACTTGCAAATGTGTGTAAGTTACAAATGACCAACCCCCTCACTTTTCTTGAGGAGGTGTATATGTATCAAAACTAAAAGGCTTTCATGCCTTTAGTAATTCTACAGGCCAGGCTCAGGATTACTTGGGCTTTCGCCTGATATACGTGACCGGTTAGCTTACATTTAAAAGCCCGTTTACCCGTCTAGCCTATTACAACGTATATTAATTAATGACCGAGACGTAATATAATTAATGAACGTACTTCCATTGTTCGACTCAATATTTTGAGGCTAACAATCTCCCCCGAAGTGAGTTCATTGTGACACTCCTTCGTGAGATCAATGAGATTGCTTTTGTCGTTAAGCTCTTATGATCTTTGTTTCTGTCTACGTTATAGGCTTGTTCCTTCATGCTTTGTGATCTTTAATCTTTAGCCTTTGTCATTGTCTTTTGACTTCGTCTTTGCGTCTGAGATCTTTAACTCTTTATCCTTCCGTCTTGATCGTCTTTGCCGCCTTGCGATCTTGTGTCTTGACCAACATGCTCATACTTTGCATCATCTTGAAAGCTTGCTAACAATCTCCCTTGATAGACTTGATATCTTTGAAGGAAGATCTTGTATATCAGAGTTTGTGTGGAAGTCTTTGTCTTTAATTCTTGAGCTTTCATGATTCTTGAATCTCAATGCTTATAGTATGTCTTTGTAGTTTGAGCATGAGCATGTGGTAATGAATCCGACTTCAGCTGGAATAAGGCATCACCATCTCCATCTTTATGTATCCTGAAATAAAACAGTTAGCAATAAAGCGTGTGGACGAATATGGCTTTGTCATTCGTCCGGATTTGGTTAGATTAACCTTCGGTTCCGTAGGACCGTTTTACAGTATAAATAATGTACCTGTGATCAGGTAGATTCAAAGAATCTCCTTGACAGGGTTTCCAGCTCAAAGCGTAGGATCTTCTAACACAGATGTATTAGATTTACCATGCTTGCTAGTTCTCATTACCGGAACGTCTCAAAGCAGACAACACGGTAAGAGTGAATCAGATAGTTACTATCTTTCTGATTAAGCCGTCAATTCATTTCCTGGAACAAGTTTGATTCACATTGAATCGCACCATCGTTTCTTTCTAGTTGACACAAGTTTGATTCATATAGAATCTCGCAAGTCACCTACCAAGAGCTTGTTTGATGCTGGCTCAAGCAGGATTTCCATCTTCATTGTGAGTACATAAGTATCACTCGGATGTTCTGGCACAATCACAAGGATAATGCGTAGGACTCTTGTTAACAGCTTGTGAACTAATTGGTGTTCAACAAGTGTTAGTAATGGAATGTGTCCTAATGAGATTTATTTATGGATCTCTTGGCTCTAGACTCGATTAGTGCGTTTTGGTTTTAGTAATCGGAGGCTGGAGCAGACTGCCACCTATTCAATATCAACTATCTCGAACTCGTAAGTGAGAAAGTCAATAAAGTCGTGGTATCTCCGTGACAAATGAGACAAGCGTTCTTTTGAGAGAACCCGAATGGCTGGGAAAGTTGTGCATTGCATCACTGTCCCCATATGTCGGCCTTCATGTCAGCAATCAACATTGTATTCTACAGCTATGTATTGACCCTGTTTCTCTAATTTGTGTGAGGGCTTCATTCTTTTCACCTTTATCCATACATTTCTTTTAATTCTTCAACCCCTTCATGCTTACAATACTCATTACTAACACCTTGTTTGGTGATTGAGTTCCATGTTAGCTCATTTCTTAGTCGCATTCTTCCCTTAGACACTTACAATCTCCTATCATACTAAGGACTGCTATTTCCTAACTAAAGGATTGTCCTGGGTAGATTCCCTCGGATTCTGGTTGGATCATAAGACAAATTCCTTAACCTACCACCTTAAGACTTCAAATCGTCGTGAAATAAATGTTGTAGGGTATGAATCGTAACCATAAACCTTTTTAATAGCACTTTGATCTTTAGATCAAATTAGTAATTACATTTCTCCCCTTATTTTAAATTCTAAGTCACTTGGTTTTTGAAATACTGTGTGATTAAAATTTGTCTTGAAAAGGCCAATGGGAAAAACGTTGAAGCTTTAGCATGAATTATTAGGAACTGGTCATCTGCTCCCCCTCATTTTACATATTTTGACACCATAAAAATGATACCAAGTTGTAAAATCTTATAAAAAATTGTGTTAACACCTTAGTCATCTTATAACTATCATTCTATGAATTATGTCATTATTATCTTGATGTGTAAGAGACATTTGGAATGGTTTGAATACATAGAATGTCCGTGAGATGATGTATACAACTCATTAAACTTTGATTTTTCGAATAAACTCCAAAGGGGGGGGGGGGGGGGGGGGCCCCCCCTGATAAGTGAGTGTTGAACACACAATTTTGAAAGATTATGACATGTCAGTGAGAAATTCTTGAAAAAATTTGTTCAACTTTTGAAAAGACTCATTTGAAGAAGACTTCTCTCCAATCTAATGGTAAGTGCAATATGCGTACACTATCCTTTTTCTTGAGCTTAAAACTTTAAATGTATTGTAAGAACACTCAAACCGAGAAACGTGAATTTGCTGTCGTTTTAAGGATAATTTTCACCTTAATAAACTTTCCCTTTATTTGAAGTCCGTGTTACGTACTGATATTTGCACATAAGCCATTAAGAAAACTTAAAATGACATGTTTGAAAACTATTAGTAACTCTTTGTTCGAACTTCATTTACACGCCCTTCGATATTATCAACTTTCTAGGTACGGAAATGTTATCGATTCCAAGAGACATGTCAGAAGAATATTTTTGAACTTTTTCTATTTTTTTTGATTTTGTAATTTTCTTTTTTGAAATTTTATTATTTTTGTATTTTCTTTTTGAAATTTTTATACATGTGATTGTATGATGAAGTATCAAGCAGATTCTTTGTAGAACATCCAGTTCTGCTGGATCAAACATCTCATACCAATTCCCTGACGAGAATACTGACACCTTTTCTTCGGAAGGGGTTTAGTAAACATCACCAATTTGTATCAGTCTGACAAAGTACAATTCTATTATAGCCCCCGGGGGCCCCACAAGGGGGGGGGGGGGGGGGGGGACCGTTCTCAACCTGTTCCATTATGAAGTGAACCAGTAGGATATCTTGTACGAGTGCTGCACGGGTTGCATAGAATTCTATGCGAACTGAGATCGCAATACAACGGTATTTTTTTTGTAGTTTAAGCCATAATCTTGAAGCGTGTCCGCATCCACAATTACTTGGACACAACTTGCAATTACCCACGTATTCCAGCCTCTGCTGATGACATTGCAGTACATCCTGCTTCTTTGACATCCACTGACTAACGTATCACCTAGGAACTGTAATTCCTCCAGAAGTGCTTTTTGCAGTATCAAGGCAACCGCTAATCGCATCTGAAAAACTGTAAGATCAAAGCAAACCCTTCGTATACCAGAGTCCCATGTGAATGGTAACCTCTTAATATCGAAGATCCTTTAAACATCTTTTAGTGTTTATCAGTCGGTCTTGCGTGATATCGTGCACAATAACATACTGCTTGCAAATGTCTGGTCTACTAATATGTCAAGATACATAGTGACCCGATTTGCTACGATAGTTCTGTTTGGTCTACGGGAGCACCACTGCCAAGTTCTACCCCCCCCCTCACCACCCCGCCCCCCATCCCCTCCCCCTCCACCCCCCAGCCCACCCCCCCACCCCCGCATCTAATTTAGGTATTCGTAGCCATTGGTATAACACCCTGTGTTTTCAATCCTTGACGACGCAATAAATGTACTATTCATTTTAGGTATTTACGCGTTTTGCTTGTAATTCCATTAATTAAGTATTAAATACGCGTAAGCTAAAAATTACGTTCAATGTAAACGCATCAAGCAATTAAAAGGTTTACATCAAGTAAAAGGGTTAATAATTATTAAGGATAATTATTAACTTTGTTCATTTTTTTTAATCGGGATACTAAAAGTGTATACTTTTCCGATATATTTCGTTAGGCACTCCCGGAACCACAAAAACTTTTCTACGCTTCAACAAATACCCACTTTTATACCCAATACACAAAATTACATAAATATAGCATGTATATCTTTGTTCCACCTACAAAAAAAAGATAAGAAAATCAAAAAAAAAAAAACAAAAAAAAAAAAAGAAAAACAAAAAAAAAAAAAAAAAGTAAAAAGAAATTCATGCATTACATACAATTATACACATGAAAAATAAGATAAGGCTTTCAATTTGGTCAAGATCATGCCATACCTCATCATGGCAACACCATATCCCCCATCCCTACCATCCTTTGACTAAAGACCATGACTAAGGCCATCCCTAGGACACCCTTATGTCTCCTTGACCAAGTAAAACTTTTATATACTAGCAACTAACTCATATACTCTTAACACTTAGTAAAAATCAACCAAAATCTCTCTTTTGCTCTCTCTTTGGCCACGGCATACACCAAGCACCAAACTAAATCCATACAAAGTTTTCTTCAATCCATACACTTCTATATACACATATCCTAAGATGTATTAAGGCATTTGCAAGCATTGTTACCATTTTCCAATTTTCTCAAGAAAACAGGGAGCTAGGGTTGTAATTAAGGAAAAGTAAGGATTTATTTTGTGTAAATCTTGGTTTTTGTGGCTAAACCAGGGTTTAGTATTTGTACATCATCATTCTCATTCATCATAAGGTCCATTTAAACTTTTTATGTTGCTATATCATTCATTATTATGCATATGATCATTCTATTTAGCCTATATCACCACTTAAGTTTTTAATCATGAAAATAAAGTTTATACTTAAAATGATTATTTTACACACTTTTAATATATGTTGTACTGTATTACTTAACATTATGTTAAAAAAGAGTTAGAAAATATTGTATCAAGTAATGAAATTAGGAAATAAGTCTCAAGAAAAATTATGTCTCGCCATGGTAGTGGATAACTCTACCTTATGGCATAGAAGACTTGGTCACGTAAATATGCATTTAATTCAATCTTTATCATCTAAAGAATTAGTTAGAAACTTACCTAAACTAAAATATGATAAACATTTTGTGATGCTTGTAAAATTAGAAAGTAAGCTCATACAAGTTGTTAGATGCTATGTTTGTTAAGTAGATTTCATACGAAAGCTTAGTAGAATAAAGGAGAGGAGCTAGAGAGTATTTTCATCATTTTCTAAATTTTCATTTCAAAAGGGAAAAATAGAAATGGGAGGGAGAATTGAGTGTTACAAAGACAAGACATGTATATATACTCCTCCAATATGAGTATATATACTTATTACAAAACTATTCTATTTTCCTTACACTTAGTCAAACCTTGGTCAACATTACCAAGATAGACTTTATTACATCAAAACTACTAATAAAACTATAAACTAACCTAAGACCAATTCATAATAATAATTAACACTTTTTATCGTTTCTAACAATATCCCCCTAAGGGTTGATTATTACAGACACTTCATCGTCGGTAGAATTGGTCTTCTATTCACAAAAGATTCCTTTTTCTTCAAAAATTATTTTTTGCCATTCCAAAATATCTTTTTGCCATGTTTCTCCCCCTTTAGGAGGATCAACATCGTAATGTTGGTCATCATGATATGCGAAAATTATGGCTTTTCAAACTTGGCTTTTAAAATTTCTCATATTTCTGGATCAACTACTTGATCTTGAGGTTTTGTCTTCATACTTAGATACAGTTGTTATTGAAGATCAGCAGATGATGTGGTAGCAGTTGAAGACTTTTTTTTGGGATAAAGATTAAGAGTTGTATTCTGCATGTGCTTTCGAAATAGTTCTTCAATCAACTTTGGTCTATTAGCAGCAAATTCTTTAGATACCATACCAGATATATCACAGGAGATACTTCTCGATCCTTGTTGACTGCAAGCTTTACCAAGCGAGGCATCTCCTTTTTTATCATTTCATTTGTTGTTGTGACTGTCAGCTCAGGAACAATGTTGTCACAATGTTGTATAACTTCTTTAATCTTTTCCACAAAGATCTCTCGAGTGATGAATTTGGTCTTGATATGAGATCGAATTAATCCTCTTCGTCTGCACATGCCAGCAATACTTTCTGGTAAATGTCTTGTTTTAAGAGTGAAAGATTTCTTCTGACGTGTTGTTGTGGAAGGTGTCTTGGAGGATGTAGCAGTTGTTAGTGTGACAGTATCAGCAAATTCCTCTGAAATTGTTTTATCTGAAGATAAATCATTCCTAGGGGATCTAATTGGTGAGGGAATTGGTGTCTGCATCTGCTATTTCCTAATTTCCTGACTACCCGACATAGCAACAACTTCTTTCTCCGTCACAACTTCTTCATTCTTCTTAGCACTAGTATCGTCAACATTTGTTTCCTTCATAATCTCTACAACTTCTTTTTATTTCTCAACCTCTTCATCTTTCTTCTTTATCTCATCATCATCAGACACATGTTCTGGATGTTCCTTATGACTCCCGGGCTCTAACTTAGATCCAGTATCATCATCATTATCATTAAGCACAGTATCAACAAATGCACTTGCATAAGATTCTTCATCTTCATCACCATCAACCAGTTTATCAATCTCCTCCTGTTCTAACATTTCTTGAACCTTAGCAATGTTTTCTTTAGCTTCAGCATCTAAAGCAGTTTTATGTAAAGTTAGACTCAAAATTGTTGCTTCAGCCATTTCATCTCTTTCTCTATCATCTCTAAGGGGTGGAATAGATGGTGTGCTTTGTTTCTTTTTTTTTATAATGATTCTTTTTAAACTAGATTCTCCAGCAGTCTGCTTCCTCTTCTTCGACTCCTGAGGACTAGCAGAAACGGTAGGCGTCCTAGGGGCTCTAGGTGTATTCCTATTCGTTCCTTGGGTAGAAACAACCGATTGTGGTTGATTCATCGGAACGTCTACCTTCATAAATACCGTCTCATATTCCTTAAAATCATCCGTCTCTCTAATCTCCGCAGTTAAAAGAGCATCTGGAATCAGCATTCCTCGAACTAAGACATTCCCTGTTGTATACACACTAACCAATGGAACATCATCTTTGATAGAATGATAGTCCTCTTCAAGCCTTTTAGGAATGTTAGGTAATTTCTTCATCAGATCAGCAACAATCAGCTTGATGAAACTAAGATACTGAATAGCTTGCTTTTTCTGAAAAACATTGTTCATAAAATCCCACAAAAGAAGAGCAGCATAATCAACATGTGTTTGGTTGAGTACAACATGAAACAACTGAAGAATGTTTATCTTGGTTTAATCATGGCTAGAAGTTCTTGTTGTTAAGCAGCGGTTGAATACTTTGAACATAGTCTGCTATGGTTGAGCCAGATTCTTCGTGTAGAAAGCACTTACTTTGTCAACAACACCTTGATAACCAACTTTGTTCATGAATGCTTCAATAGTGTGGATGTTGGCTGGTGTGATAAATAGATTCTCAGGAGTTTCCACTAGTAATTGGAGAGTATCTCTGAACATATCCACAATGTATGTGAATTGTTGAGTATCCAGCATGAACTTGATCGTGTCCTCAGTATCTGGTACCTTGCTTACCGTCCACCAGAATTGTTGTAGGTTCACAGCAGGGACATCAGTAGTTGCAGTTAGTGCATGACTAAGACAATGATCAAGTAGTATTAACCCAACTATCTTGCATTCAGGAGAGCAAGGAATACTCTACAACACCGCATAATTGTTGCATCTCCCAATTGGTTTGTATTTAGGAACAAGTTGAGCTGTTGGAAGCACTTGGCCAAGTGGAATACTGATGATGACATGAAATGATTAGTGAATGAGATATAGTTCTGTGAAAATTTGCACATATTTTACATGTTTTGTCTCCCTCTCTTTCTTTCCACTATGTCTATTTTTATGCTCCTGGACTGCATTTTTCACCTTTTGAGCAGTTTGGCTGTATCATGTTCATTTGCGTCATGTGCCAATATCTTTCTTTTTCATCTCAGCACATACCATAACGCGTTATTCTTTTAAAAAACATCGCTTGTGTATGCTCTGCGACAAACTTTCTAGTTTTTATCCGAGCATACTTTGATATTGCTTTTTCCTGTATGGATTTTATGCGTCTCTTTCTGTTTCTGTGTTTTTCCTCACGCCAATAAAGATAGATTGATGTAAATGATACGCTTTCAAGATATAGATAGAGATTATACTCTAATTTTTTAAACAACTTTGATGACTTTTTTGTTTTAAAGAAATCCAAGAGTCTATAACTGTGGTATTTTTTTAACAAACTATATTGTGTCAATCAGAGTACCACTTGACTGACGAGTACAAAAAATACAACAACTTTTATTATATTAGAATTGGAGATAGCGCTTTTCCAAAGCAAGTTTTTATTAGTTCAAAGATTCCTTGACGAGACACATTGATTACATAACCAATCTAATTAAATCGAAACGATCTAAATGGACAGGTCACATATCGCCAGCTCACTCCTTTTTCTGTTTAATGCAAAAACGGCCGCGAACCGCAACCATTACTTACTGAACCATTTATTATCCATTATGTTACCAAAAGAAAGTGCATAAATCATTTTCTGAACATGATTTTGAAAACAATCTTTGTTTTCAAAAACTTACGAACTTCCTTGATATTTTTTTTTCCTTTTGATGATTCCAACGAGAAACGTAATGATCACAGCTTGAAAACGCTTCACTATTTTTAGGCATTCCATCATATGTTCTCTTGATTTTTTATAATTGAATTTGAATATACGATTGATCACTTTGACTGGACACAAATTTTTGATTTAAACAAAAATTAATCTTTTTATACGATACTTCTGGAGTCAGTCCAGATTCCGTCTCAAGTCCTTCATACCTAGTTATAAATATCAAAGTAATACGGTCATAACCGAGACACCAATCTTCACCTATTTGGCGAATCCATATTATCATATAAATATATTTGAACTCAAAATTTTAGAGTCATTTAAATGTCGCGTACAGTGATGGGCTTTTTTCACATTGAACTAAACACCACTTGTGGAGATGCCGGATAAAACAAATTTATTTTCACGCATTCTTGATCCTTTACTTACTCAACAATGGTGGAATTCCCATGTTACGACCACTACCCCCGAAGCAGCTCATGCCATGTCATGGGCAGCACTGAAGAAAATGATGACTGATAAATACTGCCCGAGGGGTGAGATCAAGAAAATTGAGACTGAGATGTGGAATCTTAAGGTCAAGGGCACCGATGTGGTGGCCTATAGTCGACGATTTCAGCAACTAGCTTTGATGTGTTCCAGGATGTTCCCAGAAGAGATAGACAAAATCAAAAAGTATATCGGTGGCTTGCCCGATATGATACATGGCAGTGTAAAGGCATCAAAGCCAAAAACCATGCAAGAGGCTATCGAGTTTACAACTGAGTTGATGGATGAGAAGACCCATGCCTATGCTGAACGTCAGGCAGAAAGGAAAAGAAAGTATGATGATCTTTCCAAGAACAATCAAAACCAACAACAGCAGAATAAGAGGCAGAACACAGGCCATGCCTACACTGCAGGCAATAGTGACAGGAAATCATACGCCGGGCCTAAACCTCTGTGTTCCAAGTGTAATTACAATCATGAAGGTCCTTGTCCACCTAGGTGCAATAACTGCAAAAAGGTTGGCCATCTGGCCAAGGATTGTAGAAGCCGACCTGCAAATAACAACAACAACAATAATCAGAAGGGAAATGGTTGCTATGAGTGCGGAGCTCAAGGTCACTTTAGAAGAAACTGCCCAAAACTGAAAAACAATGACCGTGGTAATCAAGCTGGGAATGACAGGGCTCCAGCAAAGGTGTATGTGGTTGGAAATGCGGGGGCAAACCCAGACAACGTCGTTGCGGGTACGTTCCTTCTAAACAACCGCTATGCTTATATCTTATTTGATACGGGTGCCGATCGAAGTTTTGTGTCTACTGCATTTAGCTCCCAAATTGACATCACGCCATCTACCCTAGATCACTATTATGATGTCGAACTAGCTGACGGGAGAATAATTGGGTTAAACACTATCCTTAGTGGTTGCACATTAAACTTCCTAAACCACCCATTCAACATAAACTTAATGCCTGTAGAACTTGGTAGTTTTGATGCTATAATCGGTATGGATTGGTTGGCGAAGTACCAAGCGGTCATTGTGTGTGCCGAGAAGATTGTTCGCATCCCCTGGAGAAATAAAACCTTAATCATACACGGTGATGGAAGTAACCAGGGAAATGTGACACGATTAAACATCATTTCGTGCACTAAAACGCAGAAGTACATGGAAAAAGGATTTCCTATCTTTTTGGCACATGTCACTGCAAAGGAGGTTGAAGACAAGTCGGAGAAGAAGCGACTTGAGGACGTACCAATAGTTCATCAAGACTTTTCGAAGTATTTCTAAGACTTGTGGGTCTTCTCACGACTCGACAAGTGGAGTTTCAATTGATTTGGTACCTGGTGCTGACACCTGTAGCTCGGGACACCTTATTCGATTGGCGCCTTCAGAGATGAAGGAGTAATCTAAGCAAATGAAAAGAGCTGGTCCGATAGAGGCTTTATAAGGAACCAGTTCCTCACCTTGGGGAGCTCGGTCTTGTTTGTCAGAGAAAAGCGGATTTCATCTCACGGATGTGCATGGATTACCGGGATTTGAAATATACTAACGGTGCATAACAAAACACGAGAAAGCACAAGAACAGAAACTTAGTAGAACAGAAGAGATAAGGAACAATAACAAAGAACCGTTATCCGCTCCCCAAGAATCTGATGATTTGTTTGATCAACGCCAAGGGTCGAGTGTCTACTCGAAAAATCGACTAAGGTCAGGTTACACCAATTGAGGGGTTCGGGATGTAGACATTCTGAAGACTGCTCTTCAGAACTCGCTACGGCCATTACGAATTTCAAGTTATGCCGTTTGGTTTGACAATGCACCTGGCCGTATTCATGGACTTACTGATCGGCTATGCAAACTAGTATCTAGATAAATTCGTGTTGTCCTTTGTTGACGATATTCTGATATATTCGATAAGAAACAAAGGAAGACATGAGGGAACAAACATAAGCAAATCTTAGAATTGCTCTAAGAAGGAGGAGTTGTTTGCCACTGTTTTCCAAATGTGGATTTTGGATTCCAAAGTACAGTTACTCTGTTACGTTGAATCGATAGTGAAGGGAATTCATGTGGATTCCAGCCAAGATTGAATTTCATTAAAGATTGGACATCTCCTAGAGTCACCTACGGAGGTTTCGTCAAATTTTAGGTCTTGTTGGGTATATCGATGATTCATTGAAGGGTTTGAAAGATCGCCAAACTAATGATAAGCTTACCTCAAAAGAAGTCAAGTTTGAGTGGCGGTGATAAACAAAGAATGAGCTTTTAACTGTTGAAGCAAAAGTTGTGCTGCGTGCCCAATCCTTGCATTACCCAACGGAAGCCGGAAGATGTTCATCGCATACTGCGACACTTCAAAGAAAGGTATTGGGCCGCTGTGTTGTTGATGCAGAGAGAAAAAGTGATTTCTTTTCCATAGCCCAGCTGAAGATTCATGAGAAAGAAACTATTCGACTCATGATTTAGACTCAGGTGCAGTGGTTGTTTCGCTCTCTAAGATCTGGAGACATTATTTATATGGAACTAAGGTACGGTGTTCACGCATCACAAGAGTTTGCAAAACATTTTTAGATCTAAAAGAGTTGATCATGAGCAACGCCGATGGTTAGAGTTGCTAAGTGATTACGATTGCGATATTCGTTATCACCCGGGGAAAGCAAATGTCGTTGCTGATGCCTTGAGCAGGAAAGAACGAGAACCACCGTTAAGAGTTCGAGCCTTGGTTATGACTATTAGTTTGGATCTTCCCAAACAGATCTTAAATGCTCAGACCGAAGCGCGAAAACCCGAGAACATTAAGAGTGAAGACGTTGGGGGAATGTTGATTGAAAACGCTAAATTTCCAGAGGCAATTAGAGAACAAAAGTTGGAGAACCAGTATCGGATGGAACCTGCTGTTATCAATAGCAGTGAGTTGGTTACCTTGTTATGGCGATTTGCGGACTGTATGATCATGCACGAGTCCCACAAATCAAAGTACTCTATTCATC
The DNA here is from genome assembly GCA_026074375.1 of Tanacetum coccineum. Taxonomy (NCBI): domain Eukaryota; kingdom Viridiplantae; phylum Streptophyta; class Magnoliopsida; order Asterales; family Asteraceae; genus Tanacetum; species Tanacetum coccineum. The sequence continues at coordinate 21,092 of BQNB010041324.1, forward strand.
CGGGTTCTGACAAAATGTACCAAGACATGAAGAAAACTATATGGTGTGCTCCTCAACATGTAAAAAGCCGACTTGCCCCTGATGTTAGCAGTGTTTTTTGACCTGGTGCTAGGTTCATGTGTTCCGAACATCAAAGGCCACCAGGATAGTTGGTACAACCTAAGATACCCGAATGGAAGTGGGACAACATCACTATGGATTTTGTCACGAAGCTTCCTAAGACGTCTCAAGGCTATGACACAATTTGGGTGATCATTGACCGGCTCACTAAGTCTGCGATCTTCACACCAATGAGAGAGACTGATCCTTTGGATAAACTTGCAAGAATGTACTGAAGGAGGTGGCATGAGACATGGAATACCTGTCTCAATCATTTGTGATCGCGACCCGAGATTGTCATCAAATTTCTGGAGGTACTTCAGCAACGCTTTGGGTACCTAATTTTGGATATGGTAACTGGTACCATCCACAAAAATATGGGCAAAGCGGAGAAGGACCATTAAACTCTGGGGATATGCTGCGTGCTTGTGCAATCGACTTTGCGAAGAGGGTTGGGTTAAACCATTTGCCTATTAGTAGGTTTTCACTACAACATGAGCTATCACGCTAGCATCAAGGCCGCACCATTCGAAGCACTTTATGGTCGAAAGTGTCGTTCACCTGTTTGTTGGACTAAAGTTGGCCGAAGCTCATATACTCGTCCTTAGAACAACTCAAGCGACCTGAGAGAAAATCATCCAGATCAAGCAAAGGATGCAAGCCGCTCATGATCGACAGAGGTGTTACGCGACTTGAAGCGTTAAACCAATGGAATTCAAGTCGGGGATAAGTTATGCTTAAGTTCGCTTGCGAAAGGAGTCATACGTTTTTTTTTTTTTGGCAAAGGGGGAAGTTTAAACCTTAGGTGACTGTTGGACTCTTTCAATGGTGTTTGAAAAAAGGTCGGAGAGGTTGCATTAAAAGCTTGAACTTCCAGAAGAATTGAGCAGGTGTCCATATACATTTCATGTGTCTCAAACCTAAAAAAGTGTCATGACGACGAGCCATTAGCGTTCGTTCGGATGGACGTCATCTGATGACAAGCTTCATTGTGTTGATGAACGGTAGAAATTGTGGGCCGTGAATGTTAAAACGTTGAAGCGATGCCGTGATCCCATTAGTCAAAGTTCGATGGAAACGCCAAGAGAGGTCCCGAGTTACGTGCGAACGTTGAAGACCATTCAGAGAAATATCCTACACCTTTCACAAGACCCACACCGTCGTCACGAGTCGCATTCGTGATCCATGAGGACCGGGCATCGTTTAACGGGGGAAGTCTATAACACCCTGTGTTTTAGTGTCATTGACAACGTCGATAAATCCGCAATGTACCTTTTGTATTGTACGCATTTGCTTTAAATCATAAATGTTAAGCTAAATCACGTAAGCAAAAAATTAGCGTTCAATGTAAACGGGCATCAATCAATTAAATGTTTACAATCAAACAAGGGTTAAGTAATTTTTGAGGATAATTATTAACTTTGTTCATTTTATTTTTATCAGGTACTGAAAAGTGTATACGTTTCGCGATAATAAATTGCGTTTAGGCACCCAGAAACCACAATAACTTTCCTAGACGCTTTAAAAACAATACCACATTTTATACCCATTACATAAAAATTCGAAACAACATCAAAATATATCTACTTATTGCCGAAATTCTTTGAATGATTACTTAAGATATATCAAGATAATCCACTTTGGGTCAAAATGATACATCCATTCCTTCATTAATTCTATAAGCAATGCTTTCTCATTAAACTCACTACCATGCCTTGTCTCTTTGACATGACCATGACCAAGACACATCCCTGGACCTTAACCATGTTCCCTTGACTAATAGTTCTTTGACAACCATATATATACATGTATCTAGTAAGAGAAGTCATACCATTAAAACACTTAGCAAAAATCAAAACAATACTCCCTTTTTCCATCTCTATATGCTACGGCATCAAGCAAGCACACAACTAAATCCATAGCTTTTTTTCTACAACCCATACTACTCCTATAACATCCATTTAAGAATTCTAAGGTGATCCAAGCATTGGCTAACTTTTTTCAAGTATCATTCACGAAAAGAAAGATTAGGGTTTTCCTAAACTAATTCTTGGGTTTCAGTTGCAAGCTTTGGTTTTAAAAGCTTAACAGGGTTTTAGCATTTGTTTATCATCTTCACCATACCTTCTTTAAGGTATATTTTAATCCTTTATTGCTTTCATTTTATGAGTTTTTATGTTTATAATGTGCTATATAGTGAAATCACTTAGGAATACTGTTGAACATGAAAAATTTAATTGTACTTAAGGTATTATTGTGATTATGATTTTGTACACTTGTCCATCATTATGATGAGGGTAATATCAATAAATAAAGGATATATAAGTCTCAGGTACAATCTCGGTTATGGTTTAAGCATATAAGTTCCTTATATAATCTTGTAATTAAAGTTAATTAAGAAAGTTTAGGATTTTCATGTAAAGTTATAACTTGCTGATTTGAATGTCTTGGGACAAATGTGAACTTATTGACATTATTATATGTATTACTATGATATATATAGTTATAACAAGACTTGATTGTGGTAAATTGTGAGGTGAAAAGTATATAAAACTATATTTTATAAAATAAATTATATAAAAGATCAGAAAGGGGTCAGTTAGGTTTTCGAATTTCAAAACAGAGGATTTTTATTTTTTATAAGTTAATTACAAATCACGGGACGATTCCAAAAGGTAAGAAAATTGTTGAAACGGATTTAATAACGAAAAGTTACGTTAAAACGAGTTTTAGTTAATTAAAGGTGTTTATAAAAATGCGTTTTAAAACTTTATATCAAACAGTGTTTTGATATTAAACAAATAATACATATTGTTAGGATTCCAATGATAAAGAATCGTAAATTTTCAATTAATAACGATACGAGTTATGATTTTCGCGAGTTTACACAATTAATACTTTTATAAAAACTATTTTATAAAAGTTACCTAGTCATGAACAGAATTGTTATATTTTTGTAACCTCATAAAAATTATAGAACTTTCAAGATCGAGAACGTCTCGAAAGAATCGTTAAAAACGGAGTCTATAACGAATAAAATACGAAATTTTTAAGGGTTTTACGAACAACAATCTTACGTTTAAATAAAAGTCACGTCTGATTGTGACCAGTTAAAAGTTATGTTCACCAGTGGGTAAAAAAGATTGAAAAGGTCAAAGTATGATAACTCGTTTAATACGATAAGATGGGCATAAGAACAATAAGAAAGGATTAGAAAGTGAAAGTTATGCGATTTAACCTAAAAGTATGTTTTATAAAATTTTAATTTTTATAAACCCTGTTTTCATTTAAAAATTAGTTGGTGATTGGAGCTATAAAGAATATTACTTGGTATCAACGTACTATATTTCTGGAGTTTCATAATGTGGCTCTTCGGATGGCGTATAGACGATGTTGTTGGATTTACGATGACAAAGTGTCATAACTCCTCGAACGTCATGTCATGACCTCTTAAATTATGATAGCCCGAACGATAGTACGATGTAACAACTATAAGATTATATTCAAGTACTCGGTACTTATTCGACCTATGATAATTTAGGTTGCATTCGATCTTTTACGTGGGACCGTTTATCTGCGTTATTTGGATTATCTGAACACAAGGTGGTTCATAAGCCCCACAGTTTTTTTACGATTTCAATGTTTCTAATATGGGGTGGATGGGAAACTGCTTTGTTTTATAAATTGGACGCAAGTATTGGATTACAGTTTGCTAAGTAGCGATAACCCAAATTAAGCCTATTATCTGAACTGTCAATTGAATAGATGTAGTTGGGATTTTACATTTTGTGAGCAAAGCGAATGTTATTTAATAGATCTATTCGGGAAACGTCCTCCCCGTCAGGTGATTAGCCTTTGTCACGGGAAACGATACGTTCATAGCATGTGAATATAGGATGTTTTCGGGTTTGAACATCTAAATCGGGACAGAAATTGCCAATATATAGTTTAAATTGAAAGAAAGATCGTCGAGCTTCAGTGTCTTGAGCTTAGTGTAAATGTAATCTGGTTTTTGTGAGATCTGTATGTGTTGCATTATCACTAAAAAGTCCTTGCGGTACACTGCTTTTTTGATTATCAACTATGAATCTCACCAACAATTTTGATTGACGTTTTGAAGCCCATGTTTTCAGGAGATCCAATAGGCATGGGGGGGGGATGCCTGGGATGCATTGGGTTATATTTTTGATTGCACGCTTAAAGGTTTAGGTGCATCTATATTTTGGGAAATGTATTGTCAACTTTTGTAAGATTCAAAACAATAAACAACGGTAAGCTATATGCTTTTGGTAATTATGTCTTTCAATATTAAATCCAATGTTTCATTTCCAAACGACGGTTTTGTGGACGTTTCTCCTAAGCATGTCCTGGACATACTTGTCTTGGCTGATAAAAATCCCATCAGGCTGTTGCTTGACTTGTAGACCTAAGAAGAATGTCAACTCACCCATAGCACTCATCTCAAATTCTCCTTTCATCAACACCTCAAACTCAGTACACCAGGCCTTGTTTGTAGACCCAAATATAATGTCATCCACATAGACCTGTACTAAGATGATATCCCTGGAATTTTTCTTAATGAAAATAGTTTTGTCTATAGTACCTCTTCTGTAATTATGCTTGAGTAGAAAAGTAGACAATCTTGCATACCAGGCCCTTGGTGCTTGATGAAGACCATACAAAGCTTTCACAACTCTGTACACATGTTTAGGGTAGAAAGGATCTTCAAACCCTTTTGGTTGAGTAACATAGACTTCTTCATCAATTTCCCCATAGAGAAAGGCACTCTTGACATCCATTTGATATACCATAAAACCCATGTATGAGGCAAATGCTAAGAATAATCTGATAGCTTCAATTCGAGCCACTGGAGCAAACACCTCATCATAGTCAATGCCCTCCTCTTGCCTATGACCTTGAGCCACCAACCTTGCTTTATTCCTAACTACTATACCTCTGGCATCTCTTTTATTCTTAAGAATCCATTTTGTCCCAATAGCAGTTTTCCCTTCTGGCAAAGGCACAAGCTTCCACACATCCTGATTAACAAACTGTTGCATCTCCTCTTGCATAGCTTCTACCCAATCAGGATCATTAAGTGCTTGAGCAACACTGCTTGGTTCAAGTTGGGATAGAAAACAAGCAAACAGACAATGGAGATAGTCTGTGTGATTGTTCCTTTGTTGATCATGAACATAGCCTGCAAGAGCACTCTCTCCAAACTTGGATTTCTTCAAAGTGCCCCTTGTCAGAACTGGTGAAGTAATATCCCCAATAATCTGTGATATAGGATGAACAGTATGCACCCTTCTTGTGGGAACAGGATCAACAGCTATGGTAGGTGCTAAATTTGTGACTGAACCACCAAAGTCAGCATCATATGTAGATTCAGAGAAAATGCCAGTAGTAGGATGATGGTGAATGCCCTCCATCTCTGAAGATGATGATATGTGATTAGCAAGGTCAGAAGGAGAGGAAAATCTTGTAGAATTTTCACTTGAGCCCAATGAGTGACCAGGAGGAAGTGGTGTATCAGCATGAACAGGTTCAACCACAGAAGAAGATGGAGTAGAAGGAACAGCAGAACCACCAGCAGCCTGATTAATACTACCAGCAGGAATGCTAGTAGCAGGAACACCACTACCAGCAGGAACCGTATCAGCTGTTTTCCAAGTATCCTTTGCTGCAGAATTGGCTTCATATGCTTGTCCTTGAAGCCTAGCAAGTTCCTCTGCATAGTCTGAAGTACTCTCCACTGTGGCAGAAGCAGTATGAACCTTGGGACCTGAAAAATGGTTAGAAGGAAAAGAAGGAACAACAATCACTTGTTCATCACACTCTGAATCTGAGTCATCGTGTGTACCTGCATGAGTGTTAGTATCTTGAGTACCTGCAGGTTGATTAGATTTGAAACGAGTATAACCTAAAGAATCAGTCAAATAGTCAAGGTCAAAGTACCACTCATGACCCAGACCCTGAACATTAGGTTTATCTTCCATATATCTCAGATTCAGTGTTTCTTCTATCTTTTTGTTGGATAAATTGTAGACTCTATAAGCTTTACTATGAGCAGAGTACCCAACAAGAAAACCTTCATCAGCTTTACCCTCAAATTTTCCCAAGTGATCACTAGTGTTAAGTATGGTCACATGACAGCCAAAAGGTTTAAGGTGACTAATGTTTGGAACTTTCCCAGATAAAAGTTCATAGGGTGTTTTATTATGGGGCCTAGTTACTAAAACCCTGTTTAGAACATAACAAGCAGTACTAACTGCTTCTGTCCAAAACATGGTAGGTAACTTAGAGTCAGCAAGCATAGTTCTTGCTGCCTCTATAAGGGTTCTATTCTTTCTTTCAGCAACCCCATTTTGTTGTGGGGTTCTGGCAACACTATAATCCCTTTTAATCCCCTTGGACCCACAGAGTTCAATTAAGTTAGAATTTTTAAACTCTGTCCCATTGTCACACCTTATAGCCTTAACCTTTTTAGTTAGCTGGTTTTCAACAAAAGTAATGAAATCCCTAAGGATATAAAAAGTCTCATCCTTAGTCCCCAAAAAGAAAACCCAGCTAAACCTGCTAAAGTCATCTGTAACCACCAAGGAATAGTGCTTGTGATCAATGCTTCTGATGGAAGTAGGACCAAAAAGGTCCATATGAAGTAACTGGAGAGGCTCAGAAATGGTGCTGACTGCAGTGATGGCCTTGTAAGAGGCCTTGTGTTGCTTTCCTTTGTTGCAGGCAACACAGTTGTGTTCATTTGTGAAGAGTTTGGAAGGAAGCCCATTGACTAATCCATGTTTTGCCAGCTTGTTCATGTTTTTGAAGTTCACATGAGCCATCCTTCTATGCCATTTTGTGGACTCATCTAAGGATGCTTTTGCCAACAAACACTTGATTTCTCTTTCTGAATGGATGTCAGTCAAATTGAAGCAGTAGAGATTGTGTCTCCTTGGAACTCTGAGAACAACCTGACTTGAATCAGGTAGTTGGAACTCCTTGGAGAGTACAAGGCACTCTTTGTCTGTAAAAAGGACTTTGTTCTTGGTATCACAGATTTGTGACACAGAGAACAAATTAAAGTTCTGAAGCTCTTCCACATAATAAACATTCTCAAAATTGAAGTTGGAAGTCCTAATGGTGCCTTTTCCAGTGATTTTACCATCTCCACCTCCAAAAGTGACAGTCCCTCCTTTAATCTTCACAAAGTCAGCCAATTTCTCCTTATTACCTGTCATGCTTCTGGAACAACCACTATCAACAATACCTAAATCTTTATTTGTATGAGGATTGTCCTACAATATACAAAAGAAAGTACAACATTAGTATACATGGGAGACCCAAGTCAGAACTGACTTGGGCCTGCCTTGTGGATCAATAAGAGGAAAACCCTGTAGATTGTTGAGATCCACCATTGTTCTTGGATCCCCAATGCATATATGGCCTGTTACTTTGCCAAGAACAACCTGCTGAGGTCTTAACAGCAGTTCCCCATCTTCCCCCATCCATATCCATTTGGTTATATGAGCCAGGCCTACTAAACTGTTGAAAATAATGGCTTTTTGGTCTGGTCATAGGTCTAGCAGCAGGATTATGCCAACCAGCAGGAAATGGCCTACCAGCAGGAACAGATGTTGGTCTATTCCTACTACCAGCAGGAACATAGGCTGGTCTAGGAACAAATGAGGGAATGTTTTCTACATTTTTCCACACAGGTGCATTATTCAATCTCAACTGATTCTCATAAAAATCACAATCTCGAATCAAATGAAATTTACTACCACAAACAAAACATTTCTTAGAACCAAAAGACTTGTTTTTACACAGACTAATATTGTTTGACCCATTCCTATTACATAAATTCCTAGGAGTTTTTACATTCTCCTTAAAAGAAAAACTAGGACTTTGAGTGACATTGCATGGTCCTTGGTCATCAGTCTTGTGTAAAGTCTTCAAATCAACTGAACTAGAGGCAAAAATGGATTAAAAAAAAAAAAAAAAATATATATTTCTTAATAAAAAAAAAAATATAAATAAAAAAAAAAAAAAAAAATAAAACAAAACATGTCTTAGAACCAAAAGACTTTCTTTTACAAAGACTCCTACTGTTTATTCCACTCTTATTACATAAATTCCTAGGAGGTTTTACATTCTCCTTAAAAGAAAAACTAGAATCATCATTGGTGAAACTTGGTTGTAGGTCAGCAGTCTCCGACACTGTCTTGAAATTAACTGAACTAGGGGCAGAGGCTAAGGGTTCATTGGCCTTGGAGCTTGAGGACTTGACACTTGAAACATATGATGCAAAGCCAGTGTTCTCTGAGTCTGAAGACTTGTCACTGTTATCACAAGAGACAAAGTCATTAGATATATAGTTAGTTTCAAAATAATTATTGGACTTTGAACCATAGGTAGCATGTGTATCATCAAGGTCAAGCTTGTTGGAAAGAGGCATGAATGTTCCTGTTATAGGAGGAGGAACATCATGCATTCCAATAGCTTTGACAAACCTATCATAGAGAGGTTTCTCTGCAACATCCTTAGGGAATGAGTCAAAGATGCTAAGGGCAGAGAGATCAAACACCTCATCTGATCCAAAAGTGTCTCCAAATCCTAAACCAAATTTTGATCTAGGGGACATGGAACTATTGATCAGTTTGACCAGGTTTTTGGAAGACTCCTTTCATTTGTCAAATCTTGCATTAGACTCCTCAAAGTTTTAGAACCTTATCATTCAATTTTTTCAAGTTAGTCATGTTCATTCAGTTTCTTAGTATATTTTAACATGTTTGTTGTGTTTTCTAAATTAGCAGTTAATATTCTAATTCTTTCTTCTAATGCTAGCTGATTACTTTGGTACCATCCCTTCTGTTGTTCTAAAGTTTGTAATGTACTTTTATATGCTTGAACCTAGATATAACACTCTTTGTATTGAACTTCTAAATTATCAAATTCCTTTTTAAGTTCTGCATATAGATGTTCACAACCAAAAGGACAAGTATGTACCTGAGAAGAGATACCCATAAGGGCAAATTCAGCAGCAGCATTAGAAACATCATCAGCAACATCACCAGTAGCATCACCAGTACCTACCAGCAGCATCATCCTCAGCTCCAGCAAATAATCCATATACTTGAGCATCCCCCCCCCCCGCACCATTTTCCACATCTTCACCTTCATCCTGACCATTAACATTGAATCAACAACAAAAAGGCCTTGGTTCTCTGACTATTCCAGCTCCTTAATTTTTTGAAATGAAGAGTACCTGCTTAGAATCTAACTGTTTCTAGTACATTCCTAGCAAAGTGACCCCAACTCTTAGCATTTATATCATTTAACCTTCTCTTGGTCAACCTTGCAGCATACCTTGTTATTAAACTCAATCTTTCTCCAGCTTTCTTTTCAAATCTTTAATCCTAACAGAGAGCATTTGCATTTGCCATTTGATGTCTAATTCCTCCAAATCCAATTTCCCAATCTGATCGAAATATTCATAAGTGATCTGCTGTTGTGGATCACTTTCAGCAACAAAGGAATGGAGAACATTTTCAATCACATTGCTAAAAGCAGCAAGACTAGATGAAGCAGAAGTAAAAGTGGTTGAATGTGATTGATCAGGATATGACATCTTTGAATTAGTTCTAGTAGTACTAATAAAGGCTAAATGGGTAGGAGCAGAAGTACCTCTTGAATCATAACTTGAGCCACCCTTCACATCAATTTCAAGAGTCCTAAGCTTGTTGTATAGATCATCAAAGCTTAAATAATCAAGACCACCCTTTGTTTAAAGAAGTGATGACACTTGTGACACAGAAAGTGAATGTCTCTGAGAAACTTCATGTTACAATCTTCATTGTCTGGTTTAGCTTGCATCTGATTGAGTTGACTCGATATCTTCTGAAACCTGTCATAGCCCTTATGCAGACCCTCTGATTCAGATACCCTAAATTCTAAAAACTCCTGCTTTAGCATTGACTTTCTCATTTTCTTAGACTCATCATTACCTCCAAATCTAGCTTTGACAGCCAACCAGATATCCCTTGCATCATCTAGATGGTGAAAATTAGCCATATGATCCTCAGGAAGAGACTGAAGTAATATAGTTTTCACTTTTGTCTCATCTTTGAACAGCAATGTTTCTTCAACAAAACAGGAGGAAAAGAAATCATAATATTCCTTTGATCTCTCCCTGGTTTTTTACCTGCTGTTTCCATTTAGAACAATGTTCCACAAGTTGTGATCACTATTCAATGATCCCATCCTCCATCTTCATGGCCCAGCGTCTCATATATCTCCTTCTTAAGTAAAGGAAATTTGCATTATTATTTGAGACAGTGGTTGTGTGATAATGTTGGAGTCGCCCGAGAACTGGGTGGTTTATGAGGTATGAGAGTGAATTGGAGACCTCAAAAACTGGTTCAGTGTTGACACAAAGAACACAGTTCATGGTTGATGGGAAAAGAGAATGTAGATAATGATGGTAGATGGCATAGGGTATGTTTTGGTGATGGATTTTAGTGAAGTCATTGTAAGTTTTTATAGTAAGAATAGTAAAGTTTCTTTAACAGAGGCTCTCTCCAGGCTCTGATACCACTTGGTAGTCCAGCCCTAGATAGATCTTCACGCCTGTTGAGGTTAGAGCACTTATGTAATCACAAGCACTCTAAGAGAGACTCGTCACAAATGAAACTATTGTTTACGCGAAATATAAACAACCAGAGAAAGAATTACTAAAAACAAATGACCTCTAATGGATCTTTTCTATTAATCTAAAAGTGTTTTTCTGATCGATTCAATCAGCTCTCTTCCTCCAAGGCCGTAGGTTTCTTAAATACCCATGAAACCCTAACTACTTGTTTCCTTAAATTCGCCTAAAAACTAAAAGTGAAAAGTGTTATCACTTCCAGGATATCCATGCATAACCCTATCATAACTACTATACTATCAACTCATAGTAAGACATAATACTTCCAGGACTAATATTGTGCTAACCAGCAGGAATAACTTTTTTGTCCTGCCAGTACTAACAAAACATTATCCTTACCAGTAGGAACTACATACCTACCAGCAGGAACTTTTACTCTACCAGTAGGAACTACATACCTACTAGTAGTAACTATCTATTACAAAATTCCTAACAATGGAGTTCATCATTGGGAAGACGCAAGACAATACTTCTTTAAGGCATAAATCAATAACACATCTCCAGGCAAAGTTTATTCTGACAAGAAAATCATATCAGTCGTAAGAGTTGGGTAAAGAGAAAATGGTGTTATGATTTCTGTCATCAATATGGTAAGAAAGATAGGCTAAACAAGATATACTTCAGCTATGGCAGATCAACCTAAACTCAACATCAATGCCATAAAGAACATGAATACTAATCAAAGTCGCAAGTACAAGATGCAACCATCTCTTGTCAGATGATGAGAAGGACTTCAATAACGCACTTCTACTCTTTATCTAGAGAACAATAATCAAGAACAGAGTTGAAGACTTGCAGTTAGGAGTAGAGAGCTACCTACGTACCCTGAACCTTACCAAACCCAAGCTTTACTTTGATGGAATCGATAAAAAGATACCTTACACAGTGACTGGAATAGAGAAAGGAGTGGTGTATCTCAATAAATACAACCGCCGGATTCTCTGATGAAGTGATGTGTGTTTTTGCAAGCTTTTAAATAAAATATAAGAAAAACTGATTTTACTAAAATACAACACGGGAAAGTATACCATTTCGTATGAAATATAACATCGTAAGTTCAGTCCGTTCCCAAGAGAATTGAAATTTTCACAGTTTGTAATTAAGATGCTAAGGCTAAAATGATTGTTACTTATCAAATTAACCCAAACGTGCATATATAGAATATTGTAAAGAAAGCGAGTAAAAGGATGATTCAAGCAAATGATTAAAGTATTTTTGTTTAGGAAATGACAAGTAAGACAATGATATGTTTAGGATAGTGTTTATAAGTTTAGAGAATAAAGAAATCACGAGTGCACAATCCTTTCGGCTTTAAATGAACAATGGAATATACTAGTTAATAACAACGACTCCTTTCGCCTTTTATACGTTACTATAACCAGTATAATAAGTGGAATAATTAAACACATATATAAAAGAACCCTTTCGGCCTATATTCTTATATTAAATATGTTTTACCAATCCAATAAACACATATCCAAACGTTCTATATCAAAGGTCACATATCGCCCAAACAAACACAAGAAGACTACTCCATAATCAAACAACTAACACACATATTAAACTCATAAAATTCAGAAACTTTCATATCAAAAGATAATAGAGGTGTACCAACATTTACAAGATCAAAGATAGCGATTACAAGTTTTCCTAACAAAAAACTATTATTAATAACCTAAAATACTAATTCCTATAGTCCTGAACCCTTAAGGTGCTGTCACCACACTTGTATATTCATGATTAGATGGTGTGGAATGATGGAAGAGTTGTTGTGAAAGTATGTGTGAGATGATGGGAATTTCTCCTCTATTTATAAGCTGAGCTAGGGGAAAAGTACGGCGCACAATATAAACTGTGCGGCGTACTTGGTTGTTTGTCGATTAAGGTTATTTAATGCTGGACACAAGTGCGGTGGACATTCGAGAAAGACCGACGCACTTCGTGATGGAAAAGTGTGGCGCACAATATAAATTATGCGACATACTTCTTTAGTTTTCTTAGATCTTTTTCTTGTGAATTGTGTGTATTCTGCAAGGATAAGGGCTGTATTTATAGGCTCAAGGGAGGCCTAAAAAACATTGAACAAAGGTAGGAAGGCAAGTGATAGGTTGCATTAAGTATCAAGCTCATTTAAGAGCATTTATCATAACGGTAATGAAGTGGCATCCATACTTCTTGAAAAGACGCGTTACATTGGCATTGTATAGCTCTTACCAATTTCTCTATGTTGTAGATAAATATTTCCGTCGCGTGACAACAGAATCGAGTCAATACCTAGTTCGTATGACCGAGGTTTGCCAAAACAGTAAACAATTGTTTAGGAAGCTAGATCCTTAAGTTTACTTCTTCGTTTAAGCTCCATATCTTCGTGTATTCTTCTGTTTTCTTCCACGACACCCCCCACACTTAAGGGTTTGCTTGTCCTTAAGCAAAATAAGGAAAGAAATAAGCTTTACAAAACAAAAATAGAATTATGAAAAATATCTTTGTATTTAATATGCGAAAACTGAGATGTTTAACAATACCCAATGATTTTGAAGCTGTTATAACATGACTAAGCACCTCATGAATAAGGAAAAGTATAATTCTCTCAAACACTCATATGTGATGTAATATAGGGTAAAAGGGAAATCACACCAATTGCTCAGACATAATTCATTTCATACCATAGGCTTATATAAGAAACAAAACTGCACCGATTTTTTTTGTGGGCGTAGCACCAGGTATCAATATCAAAGAGGATTTTTATTCGGTTGTACGTATAGGCTAAGGGTTAATAAGGGTGTGGATAAGGCATGGGTAATATATACTGGAAATGGTTTTATAATTAATATACATGTCGACAAGTCCATGAACCCATGTTGCTAGTCACCACAAACCTGTGAGCTTATCGAACAACACAACCTCAAACTCGTACAAATGATATAACAATATGCAACACATCAACTTTTATTAATACTTCCCTCACACATTTATATTCTCATTTTTCAACAACCCCTTTACATTCACACAACTAACAATTCCCCCACACATAGAAGAAGCACATAACACAAAAAATACGAATATGAAGCATGCACTCTTCATCTTCATTGAAATGGCACAATACCCATAACAAAGCGCGAGCAAACTATAAGCAAAAATCAACCAATCATACCAAGCAACAAGCAACAAACCGTAGACTTTTGACAAGGGGTAAGGCTAGGCTAAAAGTTATATATTTTTGTATTTTTATATTAGTGGATGAGAAAAATAAAGAGAATGGCTCAGCGGGTTAAACTAGGGGTATCTAGCACTAAAAATAAGTGTTAACACAAGGGTTTTATTTGGGTGGTTAGCTAATTAGTGTAATTAGCTGAAAGAATAAAGAATATGAAATGGAATGGCTAATTTGGGTTAAATCCTAAGTTGCCTCCTTATCACATAAAAATACCTATATCACGTGAATGTGATCTCACTGCGGTCTCGTAATGATTTCAAGCACAAGTTCTAGAATCAATAAATCACTAGCACGCCCGAACCAAGCTACTATAAATCACTCATAAATAAAGGAATCAAGGATAAAAGATGTATGCTGATAATAATAGGCTCAAAATCCTCACATATTTACTCGAATACTTATAAATGTGCAAGTAATGTTGTCGATCCCGAATCGGATCTGCTTTATCAATCGGGGCACTTCTTTGTTTTAAAAACTTTATTTATTTACTATGTATTATTCTAATATATTAATCTAAGTGGCAAAAGAAATTAAAAACAAAATTATAATTTTAGATTACCGAGGGCGAACAAAAGTTTAAACTTTTAATAATGAGTCTAATGCTTCCAATTCATTTTCCCTCCACACTTAAGTTGAGCATTATGTGTAATGTAGAAAATAACTTAAAGGTGCGAAAACGGAAAAAATAAATATAAGGGAAACGAGACTTCCCGAAATTCATAAGTGCTTAGTTGAATTCTAGAAGATACGACGCGAAATGTGTCACACCCCGACTAAGGCAGAAACATGAGGCGTGAAGGAGGATTGATCGTCATAACACAAGATAACAATATAGAGAAAAACTAAAATGAATATCATAAAAGTGTCACGACGTCCTCCGACAACAAGTATGGAACTTGTGTCAAGACAAGTTGAAAAACACAACATATAGTCTAAGTATTACAAACCAAGCTCCTACACATGGGTAATACAAGTCTTAGGAAAAATCTAAAAGCTAAATTGAAACAAAGTTCTCATATGCAAGTCTTTCAAGATAAGATCTATGAAGGATGCACTTAGGTCTGCTAAAACCTGATATCCTGACCTCATTGATCATTCATAATACCTAAAAATTATACTCAAAAGGTCAAAATAAAGTTGGTGAGCTCATAGGTTTAGAAGTAAACCCACTTGTTGTGCTAGAGTTTAAGTTGTAGACAGTTGTGGAATATGAAAGCATAGTGCATGCAATAGTATTTGAATCAAACATAGCAATCCCATGCTATCATAGTATTTCAATAGAATCATAGCATTCAAGTTATACCAACCATTCCTAATGGTTTGAGCACTTATTATCCTTCGCACCTAAAGCTTACCAGTTGGAGCTAACATAGGTCAGAAAATTATCCTTGCATAGAAGTTCAAATAGAACTCATGCACAAAAAGTCCTCATGTCATTCATATAGCAGTCATAGGCACATAACATTGTCCAAATAAATAGCAGTTTTGCACAGTAGTGAAAACAATTTGAAATAGTTTTGAGTATCATTTTCCCCCAACGAAAAAGAGTAAAAAAGTGAGGCTACGAGAACTCACCTTACAAGATGATAAGTAGCTGAGAGTATGATAGTCAAACAACGGCTTCCAAACACGACCTAGCAATTCGTTTGACTTAGAATTATGCTTGAAAGGTGCACTTAGAATTTTGATGCATAGAAGTTTTGAAAACGTTTTGTATTTATGCTTTTCGTAGTATGTGGTTTGTATGTTGGGATTTAGACTCGATGAAGATATTTCAAAGTATATATATTAGATGTTATACACTTGTACTATTTTAAGAAAATAGACAAGTAAAACCAACAAGAATTAGATATTAGATAATAAGTACTAAGCTCCGGTAATCTATCGACACGTTTTAATTACATGAAACAATTTATAGAGGTTTTATAATTTATAAAATTATAAAATATATTCTTTGTCTTTTAGTCGTTTATTAAAATAATAATATTTTATTATCTTGTCTTTTTGTCGGAGTTCTAAGAAAGTAGTTTCTAGTAAAAATTATTCTAAGTATAATATTTTATAAAATTTTGGCATGACCCGTTCATTTATAAAACGTTTTCTAAGGTTTTAAACCTCATTTCCAAACCTCTTTTCTTCAATTAGACCATTATCCGACAAAATGCCAAAATCCACATTTTCGACCAATTTATACCAAGCACGTTTTCCAAGCGACTAATTAAACTATTTTGAAACTTATATGAGTATTAACCACTTAAAAAACCGTTTTAACACTAAATTTTAAAAGTTTTCTACTTATTGGGCCTTAAGGCCCAATATGAGTTAAAATCCTTAGTTTTATACATTAGTCTGTAGTAGGCCCAATTAAGACCTTTACTAATTTGTCCAATAATGATATTTTCAAAAATAACAATTAGTCGAAAATAATAAAGTCTAATAAGCAAGGTAATAAGTTAACCTAAAAAGCCACAAACACGAGCCAAGGCCCATGGACAAAAACTAAGCCATAGTTTGGGCCTAGCTTATTGGGTTGTGGCCTTTTAAGCCCCAAATAAGCTATACTTAGCTTATTATTAAGTCATTAAGCTACGTGTGTTTCTAAATATCAAAATAAGCTACAACAAAAGCCACAAAATAATCCATGACCTCAATAAGGTAGCAAATAAGCCGCGGCTTGTTTGCCCCTTATTGAGCCAAAACCAAATAAGCCCAAAATAAGCTTTGTAAGCTTATTAGTAAGTCAAATAAGCTACAACTAAGCTATGTAAAAAACTGTTATTTCACCAACACAACCATCGCGTTAAAATGACAAAACTTTATTTTTCCTTTCCTTTTGTTCGAACCCCAAACGCACCTGTGAAAATGATTCGTAAAGGTGTTTTTGATTTTTAGAAGATGCACAATACAACTAACATCTATGAATCATTAGGCTACTAAAAGTACAAGTTTTAACAAAATTTAGATACTTACAAAGTATGGATTTTTGGATGAGATTAACACGAAATCAACAACCCAAACGTTGTTTTTATGTACCCATGCCTATTAAAATAAACTCGGATGAACTTAGACCTTCATGTTCTTGATCAAAAATGGAAAAATGAGGTGTTGTGTATGTATTTTAGGTTCGAACGTGACAAGAGAGAAGAAGGAGAGAAAAGATTTTTAGTGTGTGTTGTTTTGTGAAATGTGTGTGTTTGAAATGAATATGAGACAAGATATGGATGCATGTATGAGACCAAGGTCCTAAAAAATGCCTTGTGGTCTCCTTGTGGGGTTTGAACCGGCCAAGCATCCTAGGGGGGATCCTAGGTGCGTTTTGTCTCTTGTCGGGTTATCTATCGATCATTTTCGAGTTTTAAAACGTGACCCAAAATTTATATTTTTAACGGATGCCAAAATATATGTACATAAACCATAGAATATTCACCAATAAGCTTGTAGATAGACTGTTTTTAGATTTGACAGGACCATATATGGACTGCAGAACGCGTTGTTTGACATTTTAAGCCGTTTGCAGGACAACCTCCTAGAACTTGATCCCACATAGATATAAGCATTCAAATGAAATAATTCTAAGAATAAAAGAATTATAAAAATGCTTAACATAGACATTGACTACCGTCAATCACGGTCACTGATCCTGACGTTAAAAGTCAAGAAGTCAAAGGACTTAAATAGAACCATTTATGAAAGACTAGAAAATCCCACAAGGGTTACAAAATGAGAAACGCCATCATAACAAGTAAAATTAACACAAATAATAAACTGATCAAAAATATCATTCACAAAGTGATAAGTTATTACCACCAATCAAAACTCCACCTATTTATTTAATCTGCAAAGTAAACAAAACTACAAGAAAGCGTAAAATTCAAAAGCGCACTTTTGTAGGCAACACGGTTGCATTTAGCGTATGCAACAAGACTTTAAACCCCTTGGTGTCCCGAGTGGACGAGTTATAGTCTCGTGAGGGTTTTCAGCGAACACACCCACAAAGTTCCAAATATTTTTATATGAAGTTACCAAGTACGGCCGGCATCACACTTAGGAAACTGCAAAGTTTTACATTTTTATATTTATATATTATTATTATTTTTTATACAAGTTTATAATTATTACTTACTATTACTATTGTTATTGTTATTATTATTACACTTATCTTGACTTAAGATTCTTTGACGATGCGGTTCAAGTGGGAATGATCCACCGTAAAATGTTGAGGGTAAGGGATTTTTGGTATGTACTCACGAAATGGATATTCTTTTGTCTTCACTACGTAATAGTCCTTTTTCGATGTCTTAATAGGTTTATCTTTTTCTATTTTATTATTAATGAATGGTGAATCTTTTTGAACTTTTGGAGGATCATCGGACTTTCCACTCTTGGTGAATAAAACATTCACTTGATTGGTTTGAGGTGAGGGTGGAGGTGCCACTCATCTATTTTTTCCATTTTTTAAATATAGTTTGGAAAAAATTTCGTTTTGCTTCATCTTTATAATCATATCGTTAACATTGTTTTTGACAAACATATTTGAAACTCTTTGACCATCCAAGAATTTGGTGATTAATTTTTTAAGATCTGTTTTAGATTTATCGTCTCTGTCAAAAAGTTTATCATGAATAGTTCTCATGCTACGGATACAGCTTTTGAAATGTTCAAGATCATATTTCACATCGTTTATCAATTCTGTGAGCGATTTCTTAGAATCATTATTTGATTTAGTTAGTTCATAATGGGATTGGTGAGAATATAAATCATGAGAATTTCGGTTTTGATAACCTTCAAGTTGGATGTAATTTACTTCATGACGTTCACACATCGGTGTGTCATCGTTCATGTGGGTTTTAGAAGCATGGTTATCTTCTCAGTTATTAAAATTCATACGCATATCTTGTATTTCTTCTTTTAAGCTCTGGAATTGAGAAGCCATTTTTATAGTTAGAGCTTCCAATTTTTCCATTAATAGAGAATTATAATTATTACTATTACTCCCATCGGCGAAAGCAATAAATTTTTGATGATGTTCGTTTTTAGATTTAGTGGACCAATAAAGTTTGAAAAGAACTTTGTCATCAAGAAATTGAAAAGCTTGATTTGGAGTTTTGTAGTGGAAGATTCCTCCGGCAGCTCCGTCCAGGATTTCTTGAGTGGGTTCGTCTAGACCGTGATATAATATTTAAATAATAGCTCCTTTGGTCAGACCGTACCCATGACATTTTCAAAGCATACTCTTCAGTCGTAACCAAGCGTCGGTTATACTTTCACATTAGTTTTGAGAGAAATTTCCGATTTCAAGTAAAAGACGATTAAATAAAGAAGGTGAAAAGAATCTGCTTATAAAAGCTCTTCTTATTTGATCCCACAATGTTATAAACTCTTCATTAAGTTCATTAAACCAGGTTTTAGCTTCATCACACAAGGATAAGGGAAATATTAAAAGCTTGACAGCTTCACTTTGAGTTTCATCATATTTGAACATGTCGCAGATTGCAAGAAATTCACGGACATGGTCATGCGGATCGGCCCGCAGATAACCATCGAATTTATTTTCCTAAACCATTTTTAAATGGGTACTATTGATAACAAAGTTGTCATCAACATCGGGTCGAACAATGGCAGAATTAAGAGTTTGTGCTACAGTCTTAGCATTTTTCCACGTGGGTTGATCATCGGGATTTAGAATTATTATTTCTTTGGGTGGTGAATTGGGTTAGGATTCAATATCTTTTTTGGATATATTTAAGACGAAAACTTCGTTAACGGAAGAATGTTGAGTTGAAGATTTGAGTACCTCGACCTCGATGGATTCTTTTTGGATAGTTTTAATTTTACAAGTCTACTTTTTCATATTTTTATTTATAATAGATAATGGTTTTACGAGTTGTTTTCCCTAAGATCGTGGATTTATACATACTTTAAGGGTTTTGCAAAAAGACATTTTTTATATATATTATATAATTAAGGTTAATATGATAATCTTTAAAATAAAGTAAATTATTTATATATATATATATATATATATTATTTTTTATTTTTATATATTTATTTTAGATATATTTTAATTTTATTATATATAGAAAATAACGATAAATGGATAAAATATTTTTTTTACTTAGATAGATAAGTGCGGCGCCCTTGAGTGCAAGTGCGTCGGCTTTCTGGGTTTAAGTATGAACCCAACAAACTTTAGGAAAACTACGCCGATTTTTCTAGAAATTTTATGTTTTTTGATTTTTATATTTTAGGTTATTACAATGAACAAATTAAAAAAAAAATAACACATAACTAACAGAAATGAAATATAATCAATTTACAAGAAAACAGTTAAGACAACTAGAACAAATAATCAAAACGATTTGAAAATTAAGGTTTTTGGGTTTTTTCGAATAAACTAAATATGAACAAATTTACAAGGTTTATAATCAGATGATTACAAAACCTAAGAAAGGAGTTTGGTTTTTTTAATACTGAAATTAACCAGTTAAGAAACAAGTTTGAACACAGACAAAAGTGCGTCGTACTTAAAAATGAGTACGACGTACTTTAAGTTTTACGAGGCAAAATATTCAAATAGAACACAGAAAGTGCGGCGCACACAGAAAATATGCGCCGTACTTGCAGATACAAAACACAGATATTCAAGAAAATAGGCATGTATAGCAAACAAATAGAACCAAAATCAAGCAAACAAACTGATAACAACTTAAAACAATTCCCCGACAACGGCCCCAAAAACTTGATGTATGTTTTTAAATTTATAATACAAGAAATACCGATTTTACTAAAAACACAACATGAGCAAGTATACTGGTATGTGTTTAAATACACATACCTTTGACCTTTAAAAACGTGCTTAAAAGACTAAAAACATACCAAAAATACATTGTATTTGTGTGTTTTGCATTTATATTGTGCAGGTAACGGATATTTAAGAAAAGGACAAAAACGAAGCCAAAACGACAAAATCGAGCACGGGAATGAAAAGAGCGTGAAAAGTCAAGTCAACCAGTAAAAAAAAGTCAAAGGCAAAAAGTCAACAGTCAGAGTCAACAAGTCAAAGACGAAGCCAAAATGAAGAAATCTTAATGGACCAACCTGCACCTATTTAATGGGCACATTAAGTCTTATAAGATCTAAAAGCCCAAAGTATATGCTTAAACCTATTATCACTAAACCGGCCCAAAACCAATACACATAAGCCCAAATCTCATAACACCCGTTAACCCCCATTTAACCATTACACCCTATAACTCTTTACACCGTTAGTCCTTAAGGACTAACATTGTTAGTCCTTAAGGACTAACAAGTTTAACCCCTATAATGCCTTAACCCTTGCACCCCACATCCTACACCACTAACTCCCATTAAAAAAAATGAACAGTATCCAAACCCTTTTCCCTCCAAACCCAATTCCTTAACTATTCATCATCCCTGTCCCCACCTTCCCCTGCACCACGAGAAAATAGTGTCACCCCCCCTCCTAAACCCCACATAACATTCCATGTTGGCAATACTCTAAACTCCCATTCGTCTAAGAATGAAGACAAGAAAGCAAGGGCTAAGATGATTGAACTTGGAGAACACTCAAAATGAATGACTTTGATGAGTTTTTGACTTACTCACACAAGAAACACACCCTTTGTTTCTCTTACAGAAGAAACACAAGAAGAAGACCCAAGACTTTGAAGACTTTTATATAAATAGGGCCCTTGTAAACATAAAAAGGCATGTAGTTTATAGCTAGTTTTAATTTTATAGCTTTTTAGTTTAAATTTAGCTTATTGTACTTTTAAAAAAAAGCCTTGTTTTAGAATTAATGAAAAAGTTGAGGTTTTATTTTTAAATGCTGTGTTTTATCTAATCATATTCCATTGTTTTAAAAGTAACTCATAATCTCTTATAAGCTATTAATTACTTATTTAAGCTGTTTCACTTAAGCACTTTAAACTTTTCTATAGTTTAAAGTGTTCAAGTCCCTTTTCACTAAAAAAATTTCACTCAAAAGTTTGAAAGATAAGCCAGTTAAGGAAGGGCTTATGGGGTTATATTAGATTGCTTATTTATAAGCTGGGTAGGTCCTTAGAGCTTAATAGGGTTATATTACCCCTGTTTTGAGCAAGGGGTTGAAGTGCACACCATCTTTCATTTCAAAACTGCTTATTATCCTTCTTGTGCTAATTAATCTGTTTTGCTTATTCTGTTTGCTAAATGTCTGCTTATTATTGCTTATTAGTCCTTTATTAGCTTAGTTTAATATCTGTTATTTCAAGTTTGAGCTTATTTCATACTTTGGTAGTGTAAAAATGACAAAACAGATTTTAAAGGGGTGTTTGGCATAAGGTACAAAATGGGTCAAAATGATGTTAAAAACTGTTTGGGTCACTTAGCCAACTTTGACAAGCCTTATTAAGTTGTTATAAGCTGTTTTCAAAAGATTTTAAAGTCTAAATGTAAGTTTTAAGGTATTTCATATGAGTCCTTTAAAACTGAGGTCTTGAAGTTTTTTTTATCTGTTGATAATTGGTTCTTGATTAAAAGATTGTTTTGAGGTTTTGTTTAGTGTTCATCTAGAGTCAAAATGCAGTAGAATAGCTTTAGGTTAGGTGTGCATGTGTCTTGTGATTTTAAGCTTAAAACTGTCAAAGCATTTGCATAAATTTTTAAAGCTTAATCAGTCATTTTTAATCTCAAATTTAGATAAGTTAAAGCTAGTTTTAGGTTATGAAATTCATTGCATAAGCTCTTTAGATATAGTACTTTATCTGTTTTAGCTTATTTTATAGTCTAGACTTATTTTCTTAGCTTAAATAGGGCTGCAATAAGCCCTTTTGTCTTTTCAAAAATTTGTAAAACTCAGCACATACTGAGGGAAACAGCTTTTTCATAAGACCTTTTCACAGCTTATTTGTGTTTCAAACTCTCTTTTCCTTGCTGATTTAGGTAGCTTATAAGACAAGCTTGAGCTGCATATAAGCCACTAAGCCATAAGGATCCATTTCCTAGCTTAAAAATAAGCTAGAAAGTGCCCCTTTGGCTGTTTGGTTAATAGGTTTTGACCAAAGTTGCTATTTGCTTTTTTGAGTTTGTAGCTTATTAGAATTGCTTAATTTATGTTTAGTCCTGCTTATTAGGTTAGATTTAGGACCTTTTAGCTTAAATTAGTTTAGGTTAGAGCTTATTTAAGCTTTTTAGCAATTTCAGTTAAGGAATTTAAGTTTAAAAGCCTTTAAGTGAATCTGTCTTATAGGCTTGTTAGCTTATTTTTTTTGGTTAATTTTTGATCCTTAGTGCTATTTAAGAGTAGGTGTTAAGCTGTCATAAGCTCATTTGCTTTTTGTTAGCTTATTTGGTTGTAAAGAAGCTAAACAGTTTCCTTTTGGTCTTAGTGTTTAAAAAAGCCTTTCTGTCACTTAATCTAGCTTATATTTGGCTTATTTTTAAGTTTTATAAAAAGTTGCTTTATTAAAGTTAATTATTTTTGCTTATTTTATAAGTTTTAAAAAAAGAAAAATAAATAAAAAATGTTTAGTAAAAAAGAGAGGTCATTGGGGTCGAACCTGTGACCTCCCCCTTTACAAGCCAAGCAATTTAACACACACTCTCTATATCATCAGCACCAGTAGGGCTATCTGTTAGCCATTCACCTTATTTAATCTTGATACCCTTTTAGCTTTTTTAGTATTCAGCTCCTTTTTGCTTATTTCTATGAGATATATGCGCTCTGATCTAGTAGTCGCGCATGAATATAGTGTGCTGTGCTGAGTCTTGTTCCGTGCTAGTTGTTTGATGACTTATTGTGTTTCTCCTAGATTATGATTTGCAGTGTGATCTTGTCTAGTAAAGTTGATATTGCTCTAATTTGCATAAAGGTTATTGTTTTTCAGAATTTTTTAGGACTCCAGTTGTAAGAATGTTTTAACATGGTGCGCGTGAGTTGTTAAGACCGTTTTTATTATTTTTTTAGATTAAAATTATTTTTAATTCTAATAAGGCTATATTGAAAGTGTAGATAAATGAAGGCATCAGAAAGAGGTGTGTGAATCTCAGAGAAAAGATGAATAGGAATAGTTATGAATTTGATTGTATACGTTGTTGTGCGCATAGAATATTTGTAGAGACTTCTTATCATAGTGTAAGACTCGTGGATGAAGTGTTTGAAAAGAGAGAAGTAGTAATTAGTTATATTTTGCCTTTAGGTGTAAGGGTGTAATGTAAATTTTAGTTGTATGTGTATGGTGAGTTTTTTTTTTAAGAACGGGATTTGAATCCCGTTAACGTTTTTCGTGTTTAGGCTTAATTGCTTTCGTTTTTAGTTTGCCTTTACTTGTTTATGTATTTTATTTGTAGAAATAGAAAACCAAATCAAATTTGTGATTATTCAAGCATTATTCCACAAACGTTACCTCGATTTTCCCTTTACACCTCGTCGGGACACGGCCCGGGAAGGTTTTTAGGATTTTGCTTTGGTCAAAAGTAATTATCCTTTTAAAAAGCCTTACGGAATTCTTATCATTGATCTTTGTGATTTATTTATATATGTATTATTATATATATATATACATATATATATATATATATATATATACATATATATATATATATATATACATATATATATATGTGTGTGTGTAAATCATCTTTAACCAGTCACGGACTTCATGATTGTTGAAGATATTAGCTCAATCATTAACCCTAGGATGTCACAAGTAGTACTAGGAAAACCTTTTATTGAAATATCCAACATGACTCATGACCCACTCGAAGGAGTAGTGAGGTTCACAAACGGGACCGATGAAATTTCCTATAAAATGCCCCCATAAGATAGAACAATACAACTCATTATCAGACTTTGAAAAAAAGCACACGAAATCAGTCTACCTTAGGAATGAGGAGGATAAAAGAAGAGGAGTGAAGTACGTGATGAACAATTTATTAGGTTTTAGCAAAGGAATGTCTAAGCTTGGAACTGCCAAATATTGACTGGATTGGTCCATGATGAAGGAGAAGTCACGTAAGGACGTGTGACTTCGAGTCTAGCTACAAGACTCATAAATAAAGAAAAACGCTTCTTGGGAGGAAACCCAATGTTTATTTTTCTCGCATATTAGGAGTGTCGTGTGTTTTAATTCTTTTCATTTATTCTTTTATGTTTGAATATTTTTATAATCATGCTTTGTTTTGTTTATAAGTTCGTCTTATTTACAATCAAAGGTATTTTGCATAAAATAAGTGTAGAGGAATATATCCGGTTAATAAGAACCAAATTCAAACATAATAAATAAATTGTTTAGATTAATTCGCGTCAGTTTCGAGTCATATAATTGTAATGATTAATTTCAGGTTTTTATGCAGTGCTTTCTACGGATATAACTTATAAAATTGCGTGCCGAAAATTTCTCATTAAAAACGAAGAAGAAATCTTCACAGTGCCTGGAGACGGCGTCGGGATTAAAACCCGACGGCGTCGTGTCTCCAGCAATGTGAAGATTCGAAATTTTTTAAGTATTTCTGAAAAACAGAATGTGCAATATTTAAAATTTGTAATTATTTTATAAACCTGAATAAACCTATAATTACATCATTACTCTCATCCTGTCTTTACTGCTTTCATAGAGACAAAACCCTAAATTCTCGTTGTATATATATCCATCCCGTCGATTTTATGCTTGGTGTAGTTGTCTTTGTCTTTGATTACAGGTTATATTTGATGAGAAGAAGCTTGGAAGTT